>NSMO01007058.1:5509-17427 GCA_002588565.1 Coelastrella sp. UTEX B 3026 | reverse complement strand
ACTTGGTACATCCCACTTACCAAACACCAAATACTACTAGCAGCTAAGCAAAGAGGCTGCGAGCAGGTTCTCTGTCAGTACTGCTGCACAGCTGCTTTGCAGCATCTGTGCATTGAGCATGGCCACACCCAATGCTGATTTAGTAGAGATGTGTGCACAGTGAGCTGCCAATCTGCGCTTGAGTAGTCCAAGCAAGCCCACTCAGTAGCCGACAGTGTACGTTAGGGCATTCAGGCCACTGCAACAGCATTGTACCCTAAAAGACATCCAAACTCAAACACTACATACATATACGTACAGTACGTCAAACACCCACAAACGAACAATGCACCAAAAGAGAATTGACCCACGACCTGCAACACTCACTACCGACAGAACCCAAACAAACCGCCACCAAAGACATGTAGCATATGACCTGGCACTACTTTCTGGTACTTTGAGACTCACTCCCCAACATACCAACCGCCAAAACAGATTACAAACCGGCAAGCACAACAACCAAGAGGCAGCAACAGCACCGTGACAGCTCTGCACATTGAGAGGATTACGCCACTGCACTCAGGAGCAGCAACTGAAGCTACAAAAGGTCAAATTCATTACATGCTTGCTACACCCACGCCCACACAGCTGCAGCAGTAATCCACCCATCCACCCAGATAGTGTACCCCAAGTATACCATGGAGTGCAGCTACAAACTGCTCTTAGTACTCCCCTACAACAGATGCATACAGCATCGGCTCGATGTCGTGACTAGCCAGAATCCACGGACTGTATCCCACCGGCTGGCACATGTGATAAACTCAGCTTTCTCAGCATACATCAGTTGTATTGAGCTACCCCGCTTGGGCATCAGCACATTCCTGAACCCGGCCACCTACTTGAGCATATATATCTGCACCTGTGGCTAGTTAACAGGACCACACTGGCAACGCAATACAACAACAATAAGACACTAGCAGCAGGGAGCACCAGCAGCATCAAACAGCCACATATCAATACAGCAGCTAACCAAAAAACCGCCACCATAAGAGCTTTCTTTCATTAGCACACCCGGACCCACACCTTGCTGTTGAGCGCAAAGTAGCGGCACCAGTCGCACTGCTTTGTTGTGTTGCAGCCATCAGAATAATGGACCTCAGGACGCGCGCATCGCCCATCTTAAATTGGTGAATAACCAATCCATGGTACCATCCTCCCCTGGATTATACTGCTCAGGGCCCTACAAGCCAAAACCCTGCGCACCTCCATGGCCACTGCTGTGAACCCTGCCCCTGGATACAGCCCTGCTACCACCATACACTGGGCTCAGTAGTAATTCCCAGAGCACCAAATAAAGCACTTCGGTAACACCCACCCCACAGATATGTGTTATTGCATGCAGCGCTTACGCAGCAGCTGCAGAAGTTCCCCCTCGTTGGCTCCTGCGGCACCTGCTGCTGCTGCTGTGGTAGGCTCCTGGTGGTCTGCAGCAGCAGCTAGCGCCTTCTGAAGCAATGCATGTACTAGATTCAGCTGTTCTGCGCTGACCGCTGAATCATCTCCAGGTGCTGGGGCTGCTGCTGCTGCTGCTGCTGCTGGGGTTGTTGCAATAGGTCCTGGCACTGTCACAACTGTCCTCGCTGCAGGCACTGCTGTGTCAGTTTGCAAGTCACCAATCAAGCCGCAGTCCAGGGGCTGTGGCGGTGGCAGTTGCACCGACAGAGGTGAGACCTCTTGCTGCTGCTGTTGCTGCCCATATTGCTGCTGCAGCAGCTGCTGCAGGAGTTGCGGCAACGCTGACTCGCCGGTAGCGGCTACTGCTGGTGCAGGCTGCTGCTGTTGTTGGAGCTGCTGTACCAGCAGGGCAAAATAATTGGAATAATCCACATCTGTATCAGCAGTATTGGCAGCTCCTGGAGCAAGAGCAGTAGCTGCTGCTGCAGCTGACAATCCGCTGGCCCCGCCACCGCTGCTTCTATCACCAGCGGATCCTTCTAAAGCATCGCTGCTGCTGCTGTCGCTGCTATTGCAACTCTGCGGCTGCATGCCAGCGATGTACGCCTGCTGCTGCCCAGCCACATTCTGCTGGCTGCTACTGCTGCTGCCACCGGCGCTGGCATCTGCAGGGTATGGGCCCTCTGCGGCCATCAGCTGCTGCTGTTGCTGCTCTGGGAGTGTGCTGTAGGTGAAGCAGCTGGTACTGCTGTAGTGTGGCAGCTGTGCAGCAGGAATTGGCTCCTGATCGTAACCCAGATGCTGGTCAACTCTCCGAAGCAGTTCCTGCAGTCTCTGCAGATGCATCTGATCTGCAAGGTTGGCAGTTGAGTAATCGTAGCCAATCTGCTGCTGTGGCTGCTGTTGGTAGTAGGATTCATCGTATGCCTGCTGCTGTTCATACTGCTGCATGTACCAAGCAGACTGATCGCCCCATTGCTGCTGCTGGTAAGCGTAGGCATACGTATCATCGTCGTTATCTGCGCTGCTGCCGTCTGCTGCAGTTGTTCCTGCAGCTTGCTGCTGCGGCATCAGCTGATGTACCATGCTCTGCGGCTGGTGCTGGCTGTTGGGCGCAGCTGGCTGGCCGTGCTGTTGCTGCTGCGCGTGCTCGGCTGCTGCTATTTCGGTGGCCATGTAGTCCTGCAGCTCTGCCTGCTGGGGAGCTGCTTGCTGCTCTGCCTTGGATGCTGCTGCAGCCTGCGGCGCAGACAAACAAGCGTATGTGCAGGAACAGGATCAGTGAGCCGAATGACCTGGCAGTTGTATCCTGCACACAGTCGACTTTTGATGCCACCTGCTCAACACCCAAATACGCTGCCATTAACATCACAGGCGGTATCGCTGACCAGTAAAGCCCTGTCACATGTGCTGAAACTGCCTACAGTATTCAATGGTTGGCTGCTGCTGTTCAGTGCCTGTCTTCTACCATGCGTAGGCCACAAGCAGCCCACTGCCAGTAGGGACCTGAGCGCATAGATTTCTAGTTGTCTTTAGTTGCTGCAGCAGCACTTACATTGCGCCTGCTGGGCTTCTTGGCAAGCTGCATGTGTTGCCTAGCAGCCTCGCGTGCTGAACAGCGCACATGGTGCCCGCCAATCTTCAGCGCAGTACCACACTTAGGGCAATGTGTCAACCTCATGCCGTGACCACGTTCCTTGCCTGAACCTCTGACATTTGGCGGGGCCCTGCGGGTAACCATACTGCAGGTTGTTAGTGCAGCACTGTAAGACATACGCTGAGCTGCTAGCTTCTAGCAGGCCGCCAAGAGGGCTGATGTGCGGAGTCAGACCTAAGGCGTAGCAGTGGCACGCCTTTACAGTGAGAGACGCTGACGTTCGACATTGCACAGACAAGGTGCTTGCCGGGTGCTGCCACCTGTCGTAGAGGTACGTATTCCAGTGTGTAGGCCAAGGCAGTGGCTGTCGCCGTCGACCCAACTATACGCCAAACACCTCTACACTGCAAGTGCGCTGCTACAGCAGCAGAGTTCGCCGTGATGGCTGGCGCTAGAAGTGACGTGCAGTGCACTTGCCTGAAATGGACCTTCAGCCTCCTGCATTTGCAGCAAGGGCGCAGCAAGAACGTTATGCATATTCAGGCGTCACACACATAATAGTGGTCAGCGCCGTACGGCCGTAGAGGCGTGCAAGCAGACTTTGCTGTTCAACATCCTCAGAAGCCCAGGTCACCCACCATAGTTCAGCAAAGCTCCGTTTACAGCCAGGGAACGGACAGTAAAATCTGTCGAGCTCTTGTTCCTTGGCGCTCTGCAAACTGAGCAAGGCTTCCGCACAGAAGTCGTCGTTTTCGTGTTCAGCGAGAGGATTTGGCGTGATTCCACACATTTTTCACAGTGTAAACGCAATGAAAAAGCAGCTTGTCGGTGTGTATGATGCGATTGTGGGAGATTTGGCCAGCTTGCCGTACAGCGTAAAAACAGTGCTGCAAGGGCCTCAAACGGCATTTAGGTGTTGCAAAGCACCGCGATCTGCCTTACGGACGCCCAGTGAAGGTCTCAAACTGGCAGCAGTAAACCCACTGCCCAACAGACCTTGGAAGTGACCTAAATCGGAGGTGCATATCAAGGGCGCCGTATTCGTAAACGGCACTGAGCCCCGTTCATTGCTTTGTGAGGCGTGATTACCGCCTGATAGTGCACGCTTGTCGCCTGCAGGACTTGCAGTCAAACACCGTTTACTACAGCTACGCTGCGATAGAGGACGCGTGGGACAATCACATGCTGTGAAGAACGCTTTCAATCCTCTTTTTGGATCGGCCGCTTGCAAGTCGCCTTGCCCTTGCAGGACCCCCGAGCATGCCACAGCAGTGCTCACCATTGCAATCCGCCAATCAGCAAGTGGGCACAGCGTTTAAGAAGGTGTCTACCTCTTCACGACTGCCCTGGCGTCTGCGAGTGTGTTGCCTTGCGAACTTGTCCCTTGTCCAACACCCAACCTGCCTGGGCTGGCCTGGGAGTGCTGCAAGTGGCACAGCTGGTATCTGATACTATCATATGAAGCTGCAGCTTCCAGAGCCAGACATACTATGACAAAAGCAGCTTGAACACAACTGACTGCTGTCCATGTCTCAGCAACCCACGTTCAATGCCTCGGCGACCTTGCGTACCTGCTGTTCTGGCACACTCCAGCACACTGTCAGGCATTGCCCTTTCACAGCAGCAGGCAATTGAAGAAATTTGATTAGGTAACGTACGAGTTACCTGGATATCACAACTTCATAGGCTTATAAAGGCTGAAGACACCTGCTGCAGAGCGATTCAGCAACACCTGCCAGGTGCTGGGTCACGTGGCAATCTTGCCACAGATAGGTGGCAATCATCACAACAGTGTGCAGTGCCTGCCTGGTGAAGAAAGCCCATGCAAGCAATGCTGTGACAAGACACAAAAGCTGCCCGTTGCAACGGCTACCATAAGAGCGTGCTCTTGCAAAGAGCAAATTGACAATAAGGCCTCTGTTTGCATCTTTACAAGATTGTGATCAAGCGCCACACATTGGCTTAAGCAGGAAGCAGTTGTCGTGCCAGTTCTGTGCTACCACTCCAGCCCGTGGCAGTTTGTGGCGCAAGCAATTGATCCTAAACACCTGTTGGACCAAAACTGCAGCCTATACAGCATATCCGCCCAGAGCATGCAAGAAGTGCATGTACGGCTGTATTACTGAACACTAAGTTGTGGTGCAGTCGAGGTGTCTGGATTCTGGCAGCGTCAGAGCTTGTCATGAGCAGCACGTGCACAGAGAGTTTGGGTGGCGACCCCCATGCATAAGACTGCAGCTATTGCCACCGCATCTGACCTGTTGCATGGCTCAGTCACTTTCACTAAGCATGCTTTGCATAACAGCATTAGTAGCACCACCATGGCATGCATTTGCCAAAACAGCACTTGACATGAGTCTGTTGAAACTAATCTCTATACCTAAATGCGCATACTTTTCCATCATATCTTGGAAACAAACAAGACTTTTAAACACTGCGTGGAGCTGGATCGCCGTCATGTAGTACTCGTTGGGATTTAACTGCTATATGGTTTTGCCCATTAACACACATCAATACATGTGGCAAGATAATTCAAAACAAAAACAGATTCGCAGCTGAGGCCTTGCGCACAACCTACTGATCACAAGGCAAAGTAAGTGTGACCCAGTTCAGCTGACCCAACTTTGTGCACAACTTCAATCCAACAGTGTGTGATGCGCCTAGGACCCTTGCTAGTGTAAAATAACATGCCTAATCACAGACACAGGCCACAGCTTGCTGCAAATGTGCATAAATAAATGCAGTGCCTGATGCGCACATGTACCGGTGTGGACGCAGTGTCACATGCAAAAGCTGCTGCCAGCTATTCACCGCACATAACATATTGCCAAACTCATGATTGACCCTATGACCAACAGCAGTGCACAGTCTTCATGCGATTGTCCCCCACAAAGAATGAATCCCGATTCTGGCAAGCCTCCCAAGGTTTTGATGTTGTTGCACTCTCGGCGTAGCTACTCGTTTGATCACGCCGACCAGACCCTAATCGTCGCACGACTCTTGTTCCAGCTTTCCAGAACTACTCGCACGCCCCTGAACGTGTCTTCAAACCTGCTGCCGGGCGTCTGGCCCGTTGGGTCCGCCGTCGTTAGCAAAAACACTGGCTGGCCATCCTTCGCGTACGCAGGTACAAGGCGAGTGCTTGTGCACTCGGACAGCTCCCCAAACATGCGTATTGCGATGCCGGCGTTGGACGACTCGTAGTCATTTCTGTATGGCTGATGGAGCTCAATGTATAACCAGCTGTAGACAAAGAACCATCGCAAAGGATATGTTGCTGGGCACGTTTTTCAGCGCAGGTGTAGCATGCACTGGTGCTGAAGCCCGCGGGCCGGCCGGCCACATCCTAGTTGCAGGGCGGCAGATTGTTACAGCCATGCGCACAACGTACATGATTCAAGGCAAGTGCTATGGACAATACAACAGAGTGACATCAAGGGCCAAATATCCTGTGGCGCGTACTTACTTTAGCCCCTTATCCGCACAAGCGATGTCTAAGCAGCAGGGACCGTCATCGCAAGTTGATGAGCCGCAAGATTCTGGGCAGCTCCCGCCGTAGTTGGATCCGCAAGGGCATGAATAGCTGCTGATGTTTTGGTTGGACCCGGGAGGGTTGCGCATCTGCACGCGGACGGTCAGCGTATCATCCCGGGTAAACCACCGGACGGACTCGCTGGTTGTGTTCTGCCACGACGGACGGCGACTGGTGGCCGCGCGGAGAGCGTACGTCTGCTCCTCTCCTTGCGGGTGTGTGCGCAGGGTAGCGCGGGGCAACCAGCGGACCTGCGCGACAAAAGGCCGGGCAAGAGTAAGCATACGAAATGGCACCGTGAGCGATACAACAGCTTGGTGCCAACCGCAGAGGTCAAACAGCAGCAGCTGGGGCACCGTGAGCGATACAACAGCTTGGTGCCAACCGCAGAGGTCAAACAGCAGCAGCTGGGGCACCGTGAGCGATACAACAGCTTGGTGCCAACCGCAGAGGTCAAACAGCAGCAGCTGGGGCACCGTGAGCGATACAACAGCTTGGTGCCAACCGCAGAGGTCAAACAGCAGCAGCTGGGGCACCGTGAGCGATACAACAGCTTGGTGCCAACCGCAGAGGTCAAACAGCAGCAGCTGGGGCACCGTGAGCGATACAACAGCTTGGTGCCAACCGCAGAGGTCAAACAGCAGCAGCTGGGGCCAGCAACGGCTGCAGGAAGCAGCGAGCACGTCTGCTATGGAGTCAGCTGTCAGCACCACTATCTGCAGCAGTGTAACAATGCTGGAAACCGCAAGGTCAGCTGCTGTTTGGCAGGTTCTACAGTTCGCTACACAGGGCAGCCCTGGACGAAACTTCACATCAAGTCCCAGACAAACCTTAACGACAGCAGTTACAGGCGCCTCACAGCGCACAACAGCGGTTCAGCTGAACAAATGAAACCTGCATATTCCGTGCAAATGCCATGTTTATACTAGGGCCTGGCCTTGTGAGAAATGGAAAAAGACATGGCCAGTCAATCTCATATACAGCAAGCAGTTCTAGAAACATCAGGCATAACTTGGGTTCCACCCTATGGCCTCACCTTGTACCGTAAAGCATTTGGAAGACTCAAGGAGGAGCTGCTTCCCATAAATCCCAAGAAGTCTCCGTACCAGTCAGGCGTACAGAACTGTGGCTCGCGCATGACGACATCTCCATTTACTTTGCAGCTGACGCTCCCAGTGTGCGTCAAACCCTGTGGCATTTCAACAGCAGACACGTGTTATCACACGTTATAACACGTTAACACATATGCTGTTTACAGCTGCTGCGTGAACTGCTGTGGCGTCTTTGAGAATGCAAGCTGCTAGAGTTTGGGCATAACACCGCAAAGCGGTGCGATAATGCACATGATTGTCAGAACACGCTATGATCATATGCACAGTGTCTCAAAAGATTTCTATGATAAATGACTGTCTGTCAGCGAGGCAAATTACACATAAATACTTTCACCCGCACAGATGCACTCTTGACCATCATCGCACTGGGTGACACGGCCATTGATTGCCCTCAAAGCTGATTGCCTTCTGAGTTGATAAACGGGCATAGCACTGTACAATGATCCTTTTGATTTGCACTCACCATGTTATGCCCAATCTCATGAGACACAAATTGCTTCAATGACTCCGCGACAGCAATGAATGGGCCACCGGCATTGCCCAGCATGTCTCCCTCGTATACTTTGCTGTTTGCGGCCATGCCCACTCGGATGCCTGGGGGAGCAGGCCTGTTGCAACCGGTTTGTCCACCCCAGGCGTAGTAGCATGTGGCACAGCCACAGCCCTGGTGTGGCAGCAGCAGCAGCAGGTTTGAGGTTCATGGACTAACAGCAAGATTTGAGCTAATGTGCTTGTCTCAAGGAAGGCTTTTGCAACCAGTTTGGCCACCGCAGGCATAGTAGCAAATGGCGCAGCCACAGCCCTGTGAATGGCCATAGCAGCCGGAGGTCAAGCTATATGTCAATAAGCAGTTGTTGCTGCAACTGTCACGACTGTTGCTACTAGACCGCCCAAGAGCCACACCCTAGCTTGAACCCACACATATTGTAACAGGTTTTGGCTTCGCTGCATCTGAACGTAGTTGGTTGCCGCCACAAAGTGCTCACACAAACCTGAACACAACTGTCACAGCACGTGAACCCTAATCTGCACTCACTGTTGTTATTCCTGATGTCACTGGGCATGTTCCAATGCAGTCGCCCTTGCAGGTGTCACAGAGTGCCTTGGAGGCCAGCAGCTGTAGACACATGACGTGGTTGTAGTCATTCTCATTGACTCCAAGCTGCTTCATAGCGTCACCGCACCAGTCACTGCAGGATTGCAAGACAAGACATCAAGCACATAGGTCAGCACTTATGCTACCCCAGAATGCTGCGGGGGTCTTGCAAACTGGGTAAACAAGATTGGTTCAACCAGTTGTGTCTTTCTCATTGACTCCAAGCTGCTTCATAGCGTCACCACACCAGTCACTGCAGGAACACCATGTGTGGGCAACACGGCAGACTCAGAGGTCGGTGGTTGCAACAATCAACACTATACAGGTGCGGTACTTTGCAGCAGAATTTGTTGTTGAAAGTCAACATTGAGCTGTGCAAACACATTGACGGTGGTGGTGGGAACTGGACCTTCCGAAGTCAAAGCGACGCTGGTCAGGCAAGCAGGTTGCAACCATACGCTGTGGCTCTAGTCTTGCTCTTTCACGATAAATACACAATGTAGCAAACACACAAAGGGGTTGTTTATAGTGCTTCAATCTGGCCTGCAGACTCCTTTTGGTGTGCGCGTAAGGATACTGGTATGGAAGGGCCAGGTGTTGCCCACCCATATACATCCACGCTATATGGATCCTGATGACTCATTGCAGCCTCAACTGGCCGTCCCACAATAACATACAGCTTGAAGATACTGCTTAAACTGCCAAGCAACTGACTACAAAACAACCGCCATAATCACACAACCAACCTGCAGTATCCTTGTGGTGTGCGCATGCCCGTCAGTGTCGCCCACCCATACACATCCACGCCATTCGGATCCTGATAACTCGTCGCAGTCTCGATCGGCTCTGTCGGAACAACATACGGTGCCGGCGGAGTCGCCGGCGGTGGCGGAACCGGTGCTGGGGCGGGCGGCGGCTCAGGCGCCGTAGAGCCATCTGAACTTGTAGATGGTACAGGGGCGGCCATGGCACCGGGGATGGTGTTTGCTTCCGTTGTGTTATCTGCCTCGGGGTCCACTAGGGCGCCTTGGGGTACTGGGACGCGGAGTTTGCCGTGGAAGGTTACTTTGCCTCCCGAGAGATCGTAATAGGCCTGCGACAGCGGTGACAGCAGCCACAGAATGACTACATGTGCCTTGAATTTGGTTTTTACTTGATTGCAGCAGGAAGCTGGGCAAAAGCGGCGCCACTAGAGCACATGAAAGATGGTGTTTGATTGTGTTTGCTCAACTGCCAGGTTGTTCAGGATATTGGGGCACACTTGACACTTATCTATAGTCAGATACCCACCCTGTTGATGGATGGCCCTTGATCGCATTCATCAGTGAACAATCTACTGTATGCTTTTGGTGGCGGCAGATTGTCATATGAGAACCCGCCCCAGTTGCAGTCACATCCGGGCTTGTTATCCTGCTCCTCACAACACTCCTCTTTTGTTTTGTAGTACTTGCGGTCCCATCGCAACAAAACGATGGCCACTGAACGGGGGTTACTGCAGACAGCAGATGAACAGCGGCATGCTGTTTTTTTATTGCACCAGATAATTCATATCTGGTAGGTTTGGGCAGCTGCAGCCCTGTATTAGTGGTTTTGTATCTCGCTTGGCAATGCCATTCACATTGTTTTGTAGTATTTGCGGTCCCATTTTAACAGATTAAGGGCCACTGAACGGGGGTTACTGCAGACAGCAGATGACAGCGGCATACTGTTGATCCATACTGACTTAAAGGGTTTGCTCATCGGACAACTAAAAAGAAAAAGGCTAGCAGGAGTAGACAACAGCAACAAATACATGTTGACTCTGTTGCAATGAGAGTATGCTTGATTTGCCGCACATCAAATTTGCAGCCAATGCCAGCTGTCGCTGTATGCTGCCGGAGCATGGCTGCCAGAACTCACTGATTTTGCTATTTGCAATGCAAGCATATCTAGATGCCATGGCAAGTGCTTGCTACAAAGCTGGCATCGATCTATCTGCGTACCTTCCAGCTCTGGTAAACTTTGTTGAGCAGTTCACGAGTGCCTCTGGATCCGGAGATGGAGAGACGCCTAGCTGATTGCCCTGCAGGACACAGCAACAAAGTAGAAGCAGTTTTTCCATTGCAGCACACATGGTAGATAGAATGTGCTTAAACATCATGCTGGCTGAGATAGACAAGGGGTTGGCAATGCATGCGGATAGATTGGCACGAAGTTATGCAACGTGAGTGGATCTGTCTACGTTGTAAGCGATGTGTGCTTGACAACTGCTCAAGCAGCATGATGCAAGGTTATGCGCCGCTGCCAGCATCAGCAGCAGCAGCAGCAGCCGTACAGTGTCCTGGTTATATTGGAAACTGCTACAGCAGGTTTGGAGTTTGCCATGCGCCCAAACAGCAGCAGCAGCAGCAGCAGTGACGGCTAGCTATGCCGTTATGTAACAGAATGCAATGCTCACATTGCTGCTATCGCTGCCGCCATCGTCAGTGCTGCTGCTGCTGCCAGACGGGAGTGATGTTGGAGCTGCTGCTGCCGCCAGCGGTGCTGGCTGGGGTATGGGTGCCACTGCTGCTGCTGCCTCGTCAGTGGCAGCAGCAGGACCGGCAGCTGTGGCAGAAGTGTCACTAGCAGCAGCAGCAGCAGCAGCAGTAATCTGGGGGGTGGATACAGACCCAATTCTGCTGCCGTCAGGGTCTCTACTGCTGTCATCGTAGGTGCCATCTGCAGCTGTGTCATTCGCTGTTGTTAATGATGCATCAATGCTTTGGCCCAATGACAGATCATCGCTGCTGCTGCTGCTGCTGCTGTCATCTCCTGCAGCACTGTCTGCATCACCGCCGCTGCTGCTGCTGCCAGATACCTGACCATGATCCACAGTACCATCTGGCGCATTGGATGTGATCTCAGTAATCTCCTCATCTTGCTGCTGCTGCTGCTGCTCAGGTGTTGGAGTGGCAGCAGTATCGCACCCTGTCCTAGGCGGCTGCTGCAGTTGCTGCTGAGGGTCAGGACTTGGAGAAGCCGCTAAGGCAGTAAGATCGCCAGCTGTCGCCTCAGCGGGTGCTGGACTGGAGTCTGCTGTAGTACCGTTCTGCTGCTGCTGCTGCTGCTGCTGTGTCACAACACCAGGATCAGGGTTTAGGAGGCTCACCTGATCAGACCCTGATC
>NSMO01007056.1:0-13186 GCA_002588565.1 Coelastrella sp. UTEX B 3026 | reverse complement strand
CAGCAGCTATGAAACACTGGCACCAATCCTCAAGCAACGGCTGCAACAGCAGGATAAGATACTGCAGGTACGTAACATTTTATCTTCTTTCGTATCATATCGTGAATCAACACCTTTGGGTTTCGTGTTGTATGTAGCATTCAAGTTGAAATCATAGTTGATTCATGTTGCTGCAATAGCAACAGCAGCAATAGGGGAAACAGCAGCAGCAGCAGCAACAACACACCCGACATTGAACTGCTTCAGCAGCTATGAAACATTGGCACCAATCCTCAAGCAACGCCTGCAACAGCAGGATAAGATACTGCAGGTACGTAACAATCTATCTTCTTCAGTATCATATCGTGAAGCAACACCTTTGGGTTTTGTGTTGTATGTAGCATTCAAGTTGAAAACATAGTTGATTCGTGTTGCTGCAACAGCAACAGCAACGCAGTAGGGGAACAGCAGCAGCAGCAGCAGCAGCAGCAACAACAACACACCCAACATCAGGCTGCTTCAGCAGCTATGAAACACTGGCACCCATCCTCAAGCAAAGGCTGCAACAGCAGGATAAGATACTGCAGGTACGCAACATAGATTATGTATTTGTTCTGTGTTTCTGGGAACCAAGACCTTCAGGGTTTGTGTTTTATATGGTCTAGCATGCACCTAAATCATGTTGCTGCGGTAGCAGCAGCAGCAGCAGCAGGGGAAACAGGAGCAGGGGAGATAGGAGCATCAGCAGCAGCAGCGGCAACAACACATCAGCAGCAGACTGCTTCAGCAGTTATGAAACACTGGCACACAATTATGAAACACGGCTGCAACAGCAGGATCAATAACTGCAGGTACGTAACATATTTCATTTGTTTTATGTTTGGAATCAAGACCTTAGGGTTTTGTGTCTTGTATGTGGTCTGGCATGCACGAGCATTGCAGTTGAAATCACCTGAACCGTGTTGCAGCAGCAGCAGCACCAGCAGCAGCTGGGGCAGCAGCAGCAGCAGCAGCAGCAGTGGCAGCAGGGGCAGTAACCTTGACAGCAGCAGCAGCAGCAGCAGCAACAGCAACAGCGCAGCAAACCTCAGACTGCTTCTGACACTCATTCTGAAGCAGCAGTTTCAAGATACAGCAGGTACAGCAGAACCCAATATCAAGTTGCTTGGTCCTGGCATATATATATTCTGAAATATGGATTGGCTCGCTGCCATCCAGTGGTAGCAGCAGCAGTGTCAGCAGGCAGCAGTAGGCAGCAGCAGTTGAAACATCTCTGAGTCGCAGAGCGCATCAGCAGCTCTACAACTTGCGCTGATAATGAAGCAGAGATTGTTAATGAAACAGCAGGATAAGATACTGCAGGTAGTTCCGTTACTCGCGTTGGGTTCGTCACTTCTGATGGGCATGTTATGTCATCGTATGCAACACAGTGGATTGGCTAGGTTGCTGCCATCCGCTGGCAGCAGCAGCAATGTCGGCAGCAGAGGTGATGGCAGCAGCAGCAGCAACGGCACAGCAGCAGCTGACACCAGGCACTGAGCACTTCAGGAGTTGCCTATGTACACGTATTACTGCGCCTGTTATCAGACAGAGGCGTGAACGGCAGGACAAAGTGTTGCACGTGCTTCAGTCAATTCTACAATGCATCAGCAAAGTGGCATATGGATGATGTGACCCAATGTTGTGTCACCTAATGCAGCCAGCATGCAAGTTGGCGATGGTTGCTTCTGTTGTTGCATTGTGCGCTTGCACCGTGGCCATGCAAAACCACGTCTGCATTGGTTCATATGGGACATTCTACAATTCGCGGGGCTCCGCTGTTGCCGTTGCGGGTCGCATTGACATCGCCAGATCGCCGTGGGCCCCGTGCCCCATTCCAGAGGCGTAAACAACATCACCCAAAGCATGGATTCAATCGCTGCTGTGTTTGCATCAATAGCGCAAACCCCAGGCATCCATCTTATGGCTCAAATACTGGGTGATACAAAGCACACATCTCAACTGCTCAGCTGAACCCCAATACTGTGACTGTTGGTGCTGTATCTGTCGTATTGTAGGCCGGACTTGCATGGCAGTGATAGAATCACTGCTTTGGCAGTTCTTATTTCCGTATCTGAACTGGGGCGCGGGGCCAATGGCCATAGAACTATGGCTGGCTGGTAGGTTACAACATCGGGTCTGAATGTTGGTGCTGCATCTGTCATGTTGTAGGTCGGAGTGGGCACATCAAGCCTGCAATATGACATGGTGTCCCGAGGCGGATACCGCCATATAATCAACACAGATTTCTCGCCTGCTGTGATCAAGCACTTGCGAGAGTTGCACAAAGGTGTGCCTCAACTTGAATATCTGGTGCGAGATGCCAGGTAAACCCGGTTGGATAGATGTTATCGCTGCTGCTGCTGCTGCTGCTGCTGCTGGTGCCTTACGTGGTGGTTGTGTGGGTCTGGATTGGTATTTGCAAAGCATGTTGATCTGGTGTTGAGCACGACCTAACCATCTCTCGTAGACCTTCTCACACTCGCACAGAAGTGGTGGCGCGAGTTGTGCTTTGAAATGATGCCTTCGTGGTGCCTAGGAGTCGTTTGTATGCGATACGATCGATGTTGAGGGATGCTGATGTGGCGTGTGACGTTTCATAGTTGTCTACTAGGCGTGTCGGCCTATATAGTTGATATGGATGCAATTGGTGGCATGTCTGGGTTGAATGTGACTGACGAGGTGGCTGGCAACCACCGAAACACGTGTCTCACAAGCCGAACTGCATGATAGTTTGCTAATCGTGCTGTGATGTGTGTTGTGCGTAGTAGTGCAACCGGATCAGTTGCCCGGTCTGCTACTTGCATCCTTAGTCCTTAGAAGTCATTTGAAGTTGATCTCAACAATTATACGTGAAATTATTATCGTGAGATGTTTTGATGGCATCTATCAACAAAAAAACTTGGTCTCGGTCCTTCTGCAGCTGCTGCTGCTGCCACTGCTGCTGTTGCTGCTGCCTTGTAAGCAGCACAACAACCTTCACCGGTGCTAGTAACGTGCCCAGTCTTGCTGCCACTTTGATGGCAAGGCCAGCTGTTATAACACTGTTATATCCGTCAGTAACAGCGGTTCTGCCAACACTTGTTATTCTGTCACAACCCCAGGCACACCAGATCATTCATAGCTAGTACCAGCCTTGTGAATTCAATTCAATCTTCAACATACTATTTGATATACAATACATACTATTTGTGTGCACGCCAGGATCATGACTAATCTTGACGACGAGTCATTTGATGGCATCATTGACAAAGGAACCTTGGACTCCATATTGACAGCAGATCAGCCTGGAATTTCAGCATTCAACATGCTGCAGGAATGCTTCAGGTGGGGGTATACTGTATATTCTTATCTAGATGACCTTGTCTGTAATAGAGACTGAGCCAATGCAAACAGTATAGATGCGCTGGTAAGAGCTGTCGTGCCATGCATGACTACGCCACCCAAAAGAGGGTTGGGCTGCTCATGACAAAGCTCTGACAGGCTCTGACGCTGATCTGTGTTTTATACTTTCTGGCCGTACCGGGTCCCTGCTGCTTCTGTGGGCTTTTTTGTGGCTGGGTCGTGATGGTTTCCCCATCACAAAGGAATAAGGAATGCTTTGTACTGGTGATGTTGCACTGATACTGGCATGCTGCAGGAATGCTTCAGGTGGGTGTACTCTTATCGGTGGGTTTAACTCTTTTGTGGTTTTGACTATTGAAGACGCAGGTTCGGATCCTGCCCGGGGCACCTGTAAGTTTGCAATCACAAGGCATGATACCTCATGAGTCGTTTGCTGCCTCGCTGGCTACGGCCGAACGGATTACAACCAGTTTTGACACCCACTTCTTTACAACCAATTTACTACAACCGGTTCTTGCAATCTGCCTTGTATGGCTCCTGGCCATACCCCGTCCCTGCTGCTTGTTTTCTTCGGGCGTGCAGATCTCTTTGTGGTTGAGTTGTGATGGCTTCCCCATCACAAAGGAATGCTTTACACTGATGGTATGGTTGCACTAATACTCAAATTGCAAGTATTGATGATGCATTGTATAACATACCAGATAAGCAACGCTGCTGCTGCTGCTGCTGCCTATTCAGGGTGCTTAAGCCCGGAAAGTCGTTGTTCATCATCATGCACGGCCCGCCCTTCGTCCAGTTGCCATACATACTGCAACCAGCCTTTGACTGGACAGTTCAGTATTGTAACTGTTGCACAAGATGCCAAGTAAGCTATGCTGCTGCCACTGCTGCTGTTGCTGCAATCTCAGGGTGCTGAAGCCCGGAAAGTCGTCGTTCATCATCACGCACGGGCCACCCTTCGTCCGGTTACCATACATACTGCAACCAGCCTTTGACTGGACAGTTCAGCTATACACAATTACTAATCACACAACATACGGCAAGCCCGGACAAAACCTGCTACAAACTGGTGATCAAAAGCAGCAGGCCACAGCAGCAGCAGCAGCAGCAGATGAACAGGCAGAAGGCAATGCTTCTGAAGCTTCTGTTCAAGGGCCGTATGACATTCACAACCTGGTGAGACTCTGACAACATGTTGCATCAACTCACCAACATGCGATCTGCCTACAAGAGTACATTCTCTACCAGCTCAGAGCTGGTGTTGTTCGGCATTATGAAGATGTGCAGAGACACACCTGCAATTGGCTTACTAAACTTCATTGTTCACCAGCTGTATCAACCTTTATTGCTGGCTGCCTTGTGCCGCTTGCAGCCCCCTCAAGTCCACCATGGCCTTTTTCCAAACATCCCAGTTTCACTTTACGCATCCTGTTATTCATGGAAGAAAAGGAAATAAATCTCACTTACCATTGCAATCTTTTCCAATAAAGTACAACATTTATCGGCTGTGTTAGTGTTTTTTGCTGGTTGTCTTGTGCCGCCTGCAGCCCCCTCAAGTCTACCATGGCCTTCCAAACATCTCTATTTCATCTTATTGGTGGCCCGATTTTCATAAAATCTAGAAAGAGACTTCACTTACCACCCTGCAATTCCTTTTATTTTTGAGACAATATAATGTTTACTAAACTGGCAGCTGCCTTGTGGCACTTGCAGCCCCCTGAAGTCTACCATGGCCTGCCAAACACACACTACGTCTACCTGGCTTGCAAGCAGTGCGGGAGGTTTAGGGTTTAGGGTAAACCCTAAAACCCTAAACCCTAGCTTGCAAGCAGTGCGGGAGTAATGCGGATGCCAACAGCAACTCCCCTGTCCTCGCAGCATGAGTTAAACTGATTGAAAAGGATGGGCTTGTTCAATGCTGGGATGCTGTCAGCATTTATAGACCAAACAAATGGCATGTAGGTCAATTTTGCCATGCAATTGGTGTGAGGATATTCAAGGTGTCTGAACACTAAAGCAATGCTTATCATATTCACTATAGGCTTTGAGATTGGCTGCAGATCATGCATGAAGCTTGGTTGTATTAGGAATGATCCGTTGATTAGAATCTGCATATATGTATTATGTCGGCAGTTTACCAATTACTTGGTGGTTTGCAGAACTGGGGTTCCAACCGCATGGGTTTAGCAGCAGCAGCAGCAGCAGCAGCAGCAGCAGCAGTAGTGGGGCAGGTACTTAGGGCGTGAACAGCCACAAAAAGGCCTGAATAGTTGCTGATAAATGAAGCCATATTAAACGGCTGAACGGCTGGCTGGCTGCTGCATAGTGGATATGGGTACGAATATGGTCAACTGCAGTAGTGCAGATATATTATCGTGGGAGATCTACTATGGGTTTGATAGAGACGTCTCAGGGATATTTGGAGTATACTAGATTTTTGGGGTCGCATGGGATTAGATCAGCATGGGGTGGCGGCAGCAGCAGCACTGTGTCAGGCGGTTGGCCAGTTGGGTGCTGTGTACATAGCGCGTAGTGACAATGCATGGCATGGATTGGCAGCAGCAGCAGCAGTGGGGCAGGTACTTTGGGGCGTGAACAGCAATGCAAAGTCCTGCCAGTTGCTGAGATATGAAGCCTGAACCAATGGCTGAATGGCTGGCTGCGGGGTAGTGATCGTACGCACGAATTGGTATTTGGGATGGGTTTGAGATAGAGATGTCTAGGGGGTTTTGAAGCATGCTAACATGGGTTTGAGTTGGCATGAGTTGGCAGCAGCAGCAGCAGCAGCAGTAGTAGCAGCGCTGATCAGGGGAGTTTTTTCCCTGCTATATGAAGCTCTTTTGAACGGCTGACGAGCTGCTGCAATCGTTTGGATATAGGATGTTATAGGATAGGTAGCAACTGAGCAGATTGAATGTTTGTTATGCTTGTTCGTCATGCTTGCAAAGTGACGATGCTAATAACATGGAATGGCGAGTTGAATAGAACAGCATTTGAGTGGTACATCTTGCACACACGTCTACTAATTTGGTCGCTTTTAGGGTTGCTATCCGATGATACTGCTTTTGTCGCATGGCATGATTTTGAATCCAGCGTAAGCCCTGATGCAGTCATATTTTGGCGGTTCTTTTGTATCATCACTTTGTATGAATGACTACTGAGCAGAATCTGCACAGCATTGATTAATATACTACTAATGGTGCAGGCTGTTTTGCTGAGGTAGCCAATTACTAATTTTGTTAATTGAACATCTGCGCTTGCTATATTGAGGTGTATATACTGTCCACAATTGATACAGTATACTAAAATGGGTTTGATTTTGTATCGAATACGCCAGGGGATTCCATAAGCTTATGATCATGGGCAAGTGCTTGTCCGGCTATATGATGCTATTTTGAACGGCTGAACAGCTGTTTTAGTGCTTTGCAGCAGGGCATGCAGGATCCAATGCAACTTGCACATCATAAGTGATATAATTGGTGGACAGCCACAGTCATTGTGTGCCACTTATGAGCGACTGGGTTAGGAAATGAGTGGCTTAGGAGTGCAGGCGTCAGATACATGTTGGATATGATGATAACCTTTGTCTGACCTTTCCCCTGAGAAAGGTTGAGGTCGAACTGTGTGTGTTGTACTAGGCTGAGCCCCCTCAGGGCAGTGCTTGTCACAGGGGACTCTGTCTGCCTGTAACACTGCCCTTTGTACATGTCGCCGGAACAGGTAGATCTGTATGCGCAACATGTTGCGCACCGGGTGGTTCTGAGAGTTTCCAGAGCGAGGGGGCGATACGTTGATAAACACCGGATGTACAGCTCTGAAAGCAGCTCTGGTACGTATGTGCCACATCCAGGGTCGCAATGTCGAGCCTTGCATGACTAGGCACATCATGCAGTACGACCGCCGACTCCACCGTGGCCGTTGCAACAGTCGCTACTCACGCATAGTCCGCCTGTCTGGTGGCGCAACTTATGTTTTACCTCATCTGGCACACGACCGTCCGCGGGTCGGGGCCGATGCTTTGCAACTTGGGAGATTGGTCTCTACCTCATCGAGCGCATCATTGGCACGCACAGCGGCAGCGGACACTCCAGGCCCCATTGAGCAATAGCAGAGAGTCCGCGGTCGAACCGGCGCTGATCACGGCTGTCGCGTCTTGAGCACAAGTCAACGATCAGCCACTAATTCATACGCCTTCATCCACCCCGAAGGGGAGCCATGATTTGCTTGCCAGTCGACGAAGCACCGGGGGAGTGGTGGCTTCGGCCGCGACTCAGCACACCGATCACGCCTCGCATCACGGGACGTTATAGCCGGACGTGCGCTGCGGCATTGCGATCATTTACTTGGAAGAGCAAAACACGGCCTGCCAGAATCTTTCGTTGAACCAACTGTTACAGAAACCTCGATACTCCATGTCCATGTTACCATACTCAACAACCGATGTGAATCCTCATGCACTCACTACTACATCACCATACACTGCCACTTCAAAACACTTGCCAAAATACACTGCTCCCACATAATCGAAACGTATTATATCTACCAACAACACAGACTTTGCGAAACCCCTTGAAGGCACAGTACAGGCAGGCAAACACTCTAAACAGATCACCAACAGCAACAGCACTGGCTCAAACCATAATTGTAAGCAGCCTTCAGCTGGGCCAGCAAACCCCCCTGAGATTGCTTTGCCAAGCACAACATGCACTCAACACACCAGGAATCGGCATACTGACCAGGGCAGACATCAGTAGAAGCAACAGCTGAGCCACGGAACAGACTACTAGCTCATAGTAGTAAACTTGGAAGCTCAAGTGAAGTCTCTTGCAGTGTATCTCGTTATTGCCGGGCACTCAAACAGTGCAGCACAACTGACACATCAAATACTGGTCATTTAAGCAAGCTACCACTGTCATGCAGTGCCCTGTGCAGCCAACCACTAGTCCTGTATTGGTACATGTGATTGGCCCGCATTATGACAAATCTCCACAAGGCAGTAAATGACGTGTTGGCATCGAATCCCCAGTCAATCCACTGACAAGCCATCCCACAAGTCTACTCAACTACTAGGGCTACTAACCTATCTGACTTGTACAGACACCAATCAGCAACAACACGCATGCACACAATCAAGCCCTAACATACGCCTCCTATTTACAGCAGCCATGCGCCGTACTGTACTGCTGTGCTAGTACCGCACTCATCAACTATCGCTCCAACAGCAGCAGAGCTGCTCAGGGCTCCTAGCACATCATACCAACTTGGTGTGATGGCCATCATGAGTGCGTGACTGACAGAGCTTACATCATCCCTTGCGCATCTAGGAAGCTACTTAAAACTATAGCCTGAAACCAAACCCCCTTGGTGCTGGGCCGAGCACTACGCTGTAAAAGGAACTGAGCCAATGCAAACAGTATAGATGCGCTGGCAAGAGCTGTCGTGCCATGCATGGGGTACGCTGTAACCTGAAACTACAACAGATGCCTCCATTATGGGGTATGTCAAGACCATATAGCTGCTCTGCAGCACCAGCAACCACAAGGGCAATGCACCAATGCTTCAGTATGCATGGCTGTGCTTGCCGAGCATACCTATCATTATAACCCATATCATTGCAACCCATATAAGTCATATCATATGACCTATACTAAACTATACAAACTATAACCGCCTATGCGAGAGGCCAACACCATGGGAGCGATGAGCGCCAAATTCTTGACAGGGATGCATGCACTCCGACAAGCGTATAACTGCACAACCAACCCCATACAGCATTCACCATCTTTGTGTTATGCAATGCCGGCTGCAAGGCACGCGGTTGTCAAGCGTGATTTGCTACACTGCATCCCTACTATTACAATGTTGCAACCCTAATACTATCCTGCTAATGCAAAGCCATAAAGAAGGATGCTCCTAGTTGCATAACATGCTAATTCCAGTGAGGATGTCCCATATGCAGCACGGCAACATGTGCTGCTGCTGCTGCTGCTGGAGCTGCTGTACAGGCCATGACATATGCTCAAAAACCATAATCCCTGTAACTGAGGTTGCACATCAGGGTTCAATACCTCTGCACCTTTTGCTGGACTGCAGTGCTGCCATCCTATATGGTGCTGCAGTTTAGAACTGGCATTTCGATGTGCAGTGTTTTGCAGATGCCTCAACCACAGCACGCGCTGTGTGGGGTTGTAAGCTAGACAGGTGCATACAAACTGACAGCAGCAGCTGTTGCTGCTGCTGCCGCTGCTGCACAAAAACATGCAGAGAGCATGCATGCAGCGATTTGGTCAGCCGGAACAACACTGGCATGTTCTATTTGGCTCAACCTAGCGGCCCAAGTACTGAAAACTGCTGAACCTAGCACGAGCAAGCAGGACATGCATACGAGCAATGCACCAAGCATGAGCCAATATGCGAGCAACCTTTGCAAACGGGTGCAAAGGCAGAGAGACAACCTAAGATCAGAGCCCTTGCTTGCAGGAGCAAGCAACACAGTGTGAATAGATGCATGATGGCTGCTGGCCCATGCTGGGCAGTACTGGAACAGCAGCAGCAGCAACAGATGCATTGATTCCCAGGACAAAGCAGCCAACAAGCAGAGCCAGGAAGGCCGGATATGCAGCAACCACACTAGCTGTTAGCTATTGATACTACTAGTGCCGGCAATAGTAGGCGTCCGTGGAAGGCAGTTGTCTTCAGCAGCACTGTCAACGCATCAAATGGCCTGAAGTGCCCAGTCCTATCAAGGCGTGCAACAGGCAGATGGCAATGCACAACTGTGCCATGTTAGTCAGCAAACAAGCCGGAGCTGGGTACTTATGCGTTATGATGCATAAGTTGAATTCCTAGTGTCAGTATTCACTACAAGACACGGTTAGTGAACCCAACAGCTAACGTATAGTAACAAAAACAGCAGTGCAACTTGGCCATGAACAGACACTCGATCTGTTTTTGTTTGGCTACACCAGCGCATCGTGCGTACCTCATCCAGACCTGATTAATAGCACATCAAAGCAGTGCGAATGACCTCCGCTAGCGCCTTTCGATACAGCACTAGCGTAAGATGAGGGAGGGAAATGTGTGTGTCGAGGTTCACCCGTACAACTCCACATTCCCTAACATACAGAGCAGTGTTGGCTGTCGACGGAGACTCACGCATGAACTCACACCACCTAACAAAACAGCAAACATATGGTGTGTCACCTGCCAACACAACATCATTATCATCATTAAACGCGTTTCCAGCAAGCATGCGGAACAACCTGTGCAAGGAAATCCCCTTGTGATAGGGAAACCATCACACCCCAACCACAAAGACATCTGCATGCCCGCAGAAAACAAGCAATGCTGATATAGCAATCAGTAATCGACTACACCAGCACAGGCTGTCAAAACAGAACGTGCTGGAAACTGTGGGGACGGGCCGCCCAACACTGCAAACACTCCAACAGCAGTAGGATGGGGATACTTGAAATGCATCAGTAACTCAGAACTGCAGAGCAACCACAACATGTCTGAGACACGCTGCAATTGGGACATGCTCCTGCAGCTGATGCTGTACTATTATGCCTGTTAGCTCAGGGCAGGCTGGTCAACAGTCCTATCAGGCCGTGTGAACAAACAGTGCTGATATTACAGTACAGATACACTACGGAAGCCTAAACAGCCAGGCCTGGGGAGACGATGCATGAGACTAGTGTCCCTGGCGGGTATGTCTGCCATGCAGGGGAATGCAGAGCTACTGCTGCAGGGGAAAGCAGAGCTACTGCTGCTGACACAGTTAAATGCAAGCTCTTGCATCGAGCGCAAGGTAATAAATTTGGTACATGCATATAGCCTGGTACATGCACACTGGGAGTATGAACAGCTCTGGCGCCCACTTAGTCTTCATAACATCTAACAGTTACTCACACTTTCAAGACACTAAACGAGATTGCAACACACTATCAAATACGAGGTCTGGCAACATACTGTGGTACCAGTAGATCAATCCGTATGGCTTACTACAGCAAGATATGGTCCCTACACACTGCTGTTGGACCCCCCAGCACCACTGGCAAGCTATAAAGCACCCACCGCTTAGGAAGACATCATGGTAACTTGGTACATCCCACTTACCAAACACCAAATACTACTAGCAGCTAAGCAAAGAGGCTGCGAGCAGGTTCTCTGTCAATACTGCTGCACGGCTGCTTTGCAGCATCTGTGCATTGAGCATGACCACACCCAATGCTGATTTAGTAGAGATTTGTGCACAGTGAGCTGGCGAAATGTGGTTTAGTAGTCCAAGCAAGCCCACTCAGTAGCCGACAGTGTACGTTAGGAAGCATACAGGCCACTGCAACAGCATTGTACCCTAAAAGACATCCAAACTCAAACACTACATACATATACGTACAGTGCGTCGACACCCACAAACGAACAATGCACCAACAGAGAGTTGACCCACGAGCCGCAACACTCACTACCAACAAAAACCCAAACAGACCGTCACCAAAGACATGTAGCATATGACCTGGCACTACTTTCTGATACTTTGAGACTCACTCCCCAACATACGAACCGCCAAAACAGATTCCCAACGGCATGCACAACAACCAAGAGGCAGCAACAGCACCGTGACAGCTCTGCACATTGAGAGGATAACGCCACTGCACTCAGGAGCGGCAACTGAAGCTACGCAAGGTCAAATTCATTACATGCTTGCTACACCCACGCCCACACAGCTGCAGCAGTAACCCACCCATCCACCCAGATAGTGTGCCCCAAGTATACCATGGAGTGCAGATACAAACTGCTCTTAGTGCTCCCCTACAACAGATGCATACAGCATCGGCTCGATGTCGTGGCTGGCCAGAATCCACGGACTGTATCTCACCAGCTGGCACATGTGATAAACTCAGCTTTCAAAGCATACATCAGTTGGATTGAGCTACCCCACTTGGGCATCAGCACATTCCTGAACCCGGGCACCTACTTGAGCATATATATATATATGCACATGTGGTCAACCAACAAGACCACACTGGCAACGCAATACAACAACAATAAGACATTAGCAGCATGGAACACCAGCAGCATCAAACAGCCACATACCAACACAGCAGCCAACCAAAACCCACCACCATAAGATCTCTCTTTTCATTAGCACACTCGGACCCACACCTTGCTGTTGAGCGCAAAGCAGCGACACCAGTCGCACTGCTTTGTTGTCTTGCAGCCATCAGAATGATGAACCTTACGACTCGCCCATCCTCAATCGGTGAATAACCATCCATAGAAACATTCTCCCCTGGATTATACTGCTCAGTGCCCTACAAGCCAAAACCCTGCGCACCTCCATGCCCACTGCTGTGAATTCTGCCCCCGGATACAGCCCTGCTACCACCATAAACTGGGCTCCGGCAGTAGTAATTCCCAAAGCACCAAATAAAGCATTTCATGTAGCACCCACCCCACCCCACCCCACAGATGATCTGTTATTGCATGCAGCGCTTACGCAGCAGCTGCAGAAGTTCCCCCTCGTTGGCTCCTGCGGCACCTGCTGCTGCTGTGGTAGGCTCCTGGTGGTCCGAAGCAGCAGCTAGCGCCTTCTGAAGCAATGCATGCACTAGACTCAACTGTTCTGCGCTGACCGCTGAATCATCTCCAGGTGCTGGGGCTGCTGCTGCTGCTGGGGTTGTTGCAACAGGTCCTGGCGCTGTCACAATTGTCGTCGCTGCAGGTGCTGCTGTGTCGGTTTGTAGGTCACCAATCAAGCCGCAGTCCAGGGGCTGTGGCGGTGGCAGTTGCACCGACAGAGGTGAGACCTCTTGCTGCTGCT
>NSMO01007023.1:1526-13054 GCA_002588565.1 Coelastrella sp. UTEX B 3026 | reverse complement strand
GCCAGCTGGGGCTGAGTGATGGGCCTGCAGCTACCGGGCTGGTGCAGGGCAGCTTGTGTCTGGGACAGTTCAGCTTGGACAACAACTGGTGCGTGGGCCTTGGGGCTTGGCTGTTTACAACATGTTGTCTCATTCTCTGTTAGTAACTTTGAGGCTGAGTGTGGATATATGATCTGTTGCCGCAACTGCATGGCTTTAGTGTTTCATTAGAGTCAGCAAGACATCTGGGGCTCCCTCTTGCTGCACACTGACCAAGTAGCTGTCATTTGTGGCGTCCATACGGCTCTGGGATCCTATCTTGCTGCACCTTTGCCGTGCTATGAGTTGTTTCATGTGATTTGCATGGTGCTTGCAGGTACCGCGGTTTTGTCGAGCGCGTGAGCCCTGTTGAGCCCAAGTACGAGGTGTACTTCATTGACTTTGGTAACCGGGA
Source organism: Coelastrella sp. UTEX B 3026 (assembly GCA_002588565.1). Taxonomy (NCBI): domain Eukaryota; kingdom Viridiplantae; phylum Chlorophyta; class Chlorophyceae; order Sphaeropleales; family Scenedesmaceae; genus Coelastrella; species Coelastrella sp. UTEX B 3026. The sequence goes on along the minus strand of NSMO01007023.1, from coordinate 12,621 downwards.
GAAGCTCAACAGTGAGCGTGTGCGCACCATTGATGCAGCACTGGCAGCAGTACCACCACAGGCACGACCAGCATGTCTGGCTTATGTCAAGGTGGGTTTGGGGTGCAGGCCCAGTGGGGTGGCTTCAGGTTTGTGTAGGATGATGGGTGGTGCGACCTGTGAGGGAGACTCAGTAGCATTGGGCAGCTCAGGCCTGCCGTCAGGCATCCCGCAGGAATGTAGTAGTCTACTGTATGCCTAGCTGTACTACACCCCAAGTGCAAGGCAGTACTGCCTCTGTGTAATGGACCTGCTGCTGCAACGCAGCTGCTGGCGCCGCAATTTGGCTTCACTGCAGCTGTGATTGTTATTCAGTATAACCCAGGCTGGGCGTGTTGGAACTGCTTCAGCCCACAATGGTATTGTCAGCCAGGTGTTCTAGCTTTTAGGCCAGTCCAAGCTTTTGGAACATCCATCTATGATGTCCTATTGTCAACAACCAAAGTTTGCATCCCCGCCTCTGCTACTGCGAATCACAACATATCCCTGCCTCAGGAAGACCATGCAACCCTTAGCACTCTATTGTCATTGCTGCAAGCGACTCAAGTACTCTGTTCCCATGTGTTGTACCTACAGGTGCCCACGCTTGAAGAAGAGTTTGGTGCTGATGCTGCTGGCTACCTTGCTCAGTTGGTAGGCAGCGGCAAGCGGTTCAATGCCACTGTTGTGAGGCGTGAGCGTGGAGGCGGGCCCAAGGAGAAGCATCCCCGCAAGGCAGCAGATAAGCTGCATGTGACACTCAAGTCGGATGATGGCTCGGTTGATGTCATCAAGGAGATGCTTGTTGGGGGGATGGCACGCCTGCCAAAGCTACACAAGGTGAGGTTGAGTTGATCCTTGTTGATGCTTCATTTTTGTCGCTGCAGGGTTCTTCTTGATGGTTCTTGGCTGACCTGTTGCCTGAATTGCTTGGTTGCATCTGCTTGGTACCTGCTCATGAGCAACGAGTCTGCATGTGACAGTCTTGTTGGCTGATAGATATCATACGCCTGTCAAAGCCATGAAGCGTGGTGGTTATCCTTCAAGTTGGTCTCTGGAAGGGGCGAGTATACCGTCCTGGCTGGTCTCTTGTTGAGTTTGCTTGGTTGCAGCTGGTGCCTGATCGCAATGGGTGAATGTCTTGATCTGTGTTCTGGCAGTCTGAGAATGAACTGCCTTGAACATAACCTGAATCTTCCTGCCCCCGTTGTCAGTCTGTCCCTGTCCGGTTAGTGAAGGTTGTTCTATGCCGAGGCAGTGCATCAAACATCCTTGGTGCCACTGTGTGTTTGCTATGTGGTTCCTAGTTGGGCATATGTCCACACCATGGGTGAGGCAATCAACCCTCCAAGTGCTGGCGACCCAACCTTTGCTGCTGGCCATCCTGTAGGTGCGTGACCCGTCTATGAAGGCCGTCATCACCAAGCTGATGGACTTTGAGGACGAGGCTCGTCGTGCTCACCGGGGTATGTGGGAGTACGGAGACCCCGGAGACAGCGATGACGAGGAGTTGGCACCCAAGCCAGCTGCATGGGGCAAGAAGCGCTAAGGGCTTGGCACATAGGGGTGTCATAGGGTCTGAGCTGGTTGCTGATGCTGAATAGGGAGTGCGTGTGCTGCGGTGGGTACATGTTCCCTAGGCCTGGGAGTTGTGCGGGACAAAGACCAGTGGAGAGGTTCCATTGGCCTGGAAGGACGAGGGGCGGTGAATAGGAAACTGCTTCAGTCGTGGTGCAGTTGTATGCATCGCTTCCTGCACACCTGGTTTGCTGGCATGCTGTAACAAAAGTTGCGGTAGTACCGTAGGCACAACAGGAGACACCAATCTGTCTTGGTTGAAGGTCAGTACTGCACCCAGCCAATGCAAACATCTACGACCAGCGGACGTGACCGCTGCTCATGAAACAGTAGGGCCATGCATACAGGCAAGCTGAAGCGTACTACACTTGCAGTTTCGTGTACTGCGTTCTGTTGCTGTTGTTCAGCATGGCATCCACAAAGTACTCGGTTTCACCCGAGGTCTCAGACTGGCTATGTTGAGACTGAGCACATGTCTGCATCTAGTAGCAGCGATACTGCGCGCATTTCTATATTCAGCCATGCAAAACACTCTAGGTCTGGGCTTGCAAGCACCAATTGTTTCTTATACAATGACTGGTCGAGACCCTGGTTGCTCAGAACTCTCTCAACTCCGCGCCTTCAATATCCCACATTACATCAGCTGCGTTGCCAACTCGCAAACCACAGCCGTGAGAGGACCTTTTTGCATAGCCCGAGGTTGGGAGATATGATATGATCAGGTGGCTACATGTCGGGCATTTTTGGTCTCGGCATCTCCGAAACGTGAGAGGTCAATGGTCGGACGGGCCAAATGAGAGGTTTGGCCAGTATAAGTATCACGCAGGATGGCTTGTGAGAAGCATACTGGCTACAGGGAGGCCTTGGGCCAACACGTCAACCCTCCTAGCGTACTCAAGCTCGTCACGTCCTCGTCGCCAGGCAAGATCAGAAACGAAGCACGCAGGCACCGGCAGGTAGGCCTCACATCGTCAACTTTTCATGAGCAGCTGACTTGGAAAACTCCGTTGGTACGCCTGGACTGGCTATCGCAGTTCCACGGGGCCTCCTGCGTTGAATATGCAGCGACGTCGTTGCCGAGGCTACACTCGGCCAGTCGCCTTTAGCAGTTGTTTGCCTTGCAATGTGTAGAGGGCTCGCTAACTGCATTGTTTCTGGTACGGTGCCGAGCTGTTTGTGCAGGTGAAGCTGTCGTCAGCGTCCCAGATGGTGCCATCGTCCCTCAGAGCTGCGGTGGCCTTTGTAGCGCTGGCCACGAGCTTATACACCGCGAGCTCAACCGGGACTACCCCTGGATGCCAGATGTACCCGGAGTCCGCCCTATGCTACCCAGGTTCGAATTGGGACAAACCTATCAAGAATTACATCCCCAACGACGACGGGAAAGGCAATTACCCGGGTAGGAGGACGAACGAAAGTGGCTTTTATAACCAGGGAGGCTATCAGATGAACACCTACTTCAGGGTCGTAGAGTGTGATGGAAGGTAAGTCAAGATGACTCCCGCGGCGTCGAAAACCAGATGCCTATACCATCGACGCTTGATGCACACCGACTGCTTGTCACTCCTTCACTGCACCTTATTTGAGCACTGTTACGCCAAAGGGCCCGCTGCCGGGCCCGCATGTTATCAGGACCGGAGCCACGTCGACGCCTCCGAGGAGTCCTACTAGTGATCACAGCATGCCTCAGTGCGTTGGAGCTTTTGTTGATTTTATTCACCAGGGGTATTCACTGCCCCTGGTTGAATTGGCAGCCTTGGAGTGTATAGCGGTACCGGTGTGCGGTTGTAGTGCAAGTTCGATCTTCCAGTGCAGATATACATTAGTAGCTGGGACACTGCCTCACAGCACATGTGTGTCACCCTTCAGCAAGTCCGATGGGTTCCTTGTGTGGCATATGCTCTGGATGTATTGACTGTTTGCAGGCCTATCCAAGGTGCGGAGGTCAAAATCTACGACTGTGTCTACAACCATACACATCCCGGCCAGCCTCTTGTCAAGTACACTGACAGCGATGGTTACGCGAACTTCACACGGGCTCCACACGTGATCAAGTACTGCTACAATACTGCCCACAACTTCTGCCGCTGGACAGCGACAAAACAAGGAGTAGAGTACACAGCACCTGAAAAGGCAAGTGGTCACACTACTACAGCAATCCTGCAATGGAGCTGTATTATAACCCCTTAAATGACACCACAGATCCCCCTACTTGCTCAGTGCGAAAGCGACAATGTGAGGTGAGCCTCAACGCCTTTGCACGTGAGCTCTGCCTAATTGTCTGAACAACACTCTTCACATGTAGCTAAACTACAAGAGTTCATTTTGTTACATCCCATTCGCTGTTTACTTGCGTATGCAGACAATGTACGCCTGGGTAAGAGAAAAGAAAGCAAACCTCCGCGCCACACCAAATCACATGGTGGGGTGCAGCTGCAACGGCAAGACAGGCACCTGCCCTCCGGCCTACGACCTCAACGGCGAAGATATGCCAGTAGTGTTTGTTTTCAGGCCTGCTGCTTGTGAATTAGGGTGCCTGGGGCAGTGTGCCAATGGCGCAACGGTTGGTTGGAATTATGATTCGCCACGTAAGTCTGCCAGTGGCTATGCCATGTCATGTACCAGACACAGACTTGTGCTATATGTCAACAGCCAAGAAGCATAGATATTGTGTGTGTGATCAGCAGGATTCAGGACCCTCGCAGGCCATGTAACATGTACGTGCGTACGCCGTGACCTGTCTGAAGGCTGCCGGCAGGCCTGCCAGAAGTAAGTTCAACAAGTTTTCAAATGGCTGTACTGAGGCTCCACTGCACTATCTGGCCACACAAAATTGACTTATAGATAAGCTCTGACCATGCCACAACCCTATGTTCGTGTCAGGTTGCTCTGACTTTGTATTCGAATGCAGCCGTAGAATTTGCAGATATCCGTTTTCACCACCCCGCGTGTGTTCCTGCAGGTTACTGCACCTGCGATGTCGCCTGCAAGTTACCTTGGTTTAACGACTGCTGCAGCGACATCGATGTGCTTTGCCCTAATCTTAAGTACATCAACAGCACAAAGGAGTTTGACGTATGGCTGAAGGCCTACCACGCTGGCATTCTGGACTTCTTGAATGATTGGCCCAAAGCCGGCGTGCCAATTCCTGACACCAACTCTTCTGCTGGTGCCGGCAGGAAGCTCCGGGGTGAAACTGTTGGCAATGCGGCGGAGTTGAGGCTGATCCAGATTGAGGCCAGGGCCGAGCTCTTGAAGATTGCCAGTGGAGCGACTCTGAGTCAGTCAGCTGCTGGTGGCCGCTGAGCTGTAGCGAGGCAGGTTAGGCTTGATGGATCAGGACACAACTTGATATGGTGTGGCATGGGTTTGGCAAGGCATCTTGTTGGGGAACCAATGGTTATATCGCTGCACGAACAAGGTCGTGCTACATGAATACAAGTTTGGGTTTTGCCAGTATGTGTCAATGCGCATCACATGTGCCATGAAAATGGCTTAGAAAAGAAATTTTTTCTAAGCCATTTTCATGAAATATGCATCATGGTGGGTTACAGCACACACCTGCTAGCAGACAGCGCTGTCTGTGGCAGATCTGATATCAATAGTAATAGGAAATTGATTGTGACCCTTGTCCAAGGACCCATATAGTTTGGGATGTTAATAACAGAGGTTTCGTATGTGTGGTTTATGTGTTGGCAATGATACGATGCACCATTGATATATGAACAACATGTGTGGGTTGAAACATTCTGAGGTGGCAAGGAAACATTTGGCCATGCGAATGGCTTGTTGGAGAAATGACTCCAAACATTATGAGGTGGCAAGTAAACATGTGGCATGCGAGTGCTTTGTTTGAGATATGACTCTATCACCTGCACATCATTATGCTACTAGCCCTCGAGTTGAGGCAGGGCTGGCGAGGGGGCCAGTGTGTGTTGGGAAGTGCAGTATCTTTTCATTACGTAGTGTTACGCAACATATACCTAGTGATCATGTTGGAATGCGGGAGGTTATAAGACTTGGGTTTGGTCTTGGCATTTATGTAAGATTTTTGGTTTGGTTTTGAAATTCTGCATAGAAGTTTTAGAATCTGAAGAGGCTTTGGGAAAGGTCAACATCAAAATGCCTTGGAAACCACAACAGGAAGGTTCTGAACCTGATGAAGCGTACTTGACGTGAGTATGCACTTGCACTGTTGTGGCAAAAGATGTCTTGGTCTGTTGTGGAGTATGTGCATGGCATGGGATTGGCAAGGCATCTTGTGGGAACCCTGAGTCAGAGATGTCCGCAACAACTTGCGAGTCGCAACTTGTTGCCTTGAAGAAACCATGCTACACACTTTGAGTTTGGAGGCCTGCCGGAAGGGTGCATGTGCATTGGAAATGCCATAGTAAACACTTGTACGACAAGTAGTCATCCTGGTGGGTCTGTGGCATAAGGCCTGCTGTACAGGCATGTCGGCAACAGGTCTGATATTAGTAGTGATGTTGACCCTTGTCCATTGACCCATATTACATGCACATCCTTGTGGTATTAGCCCTGAAGTTGAGGCAGGGTTGGTGAAGGAGGCGGTGTCTGTTGTAAACTATTTGAAGAGTTGGCTTAGTAACATTACGTAACGCAACCCAGTGGCCATCTTGCAAGCTGCTCAGAAAAGTCGTAATTGGTGTTGGAAATCACAATGATTACCACGTTCATTTGTGAGGTGGTTGTGGTCTTGTGAAAAATCCAACTTTTGCTTAATTTGTGAGCTCCAAAAGCCTAAGGCTGCGGAATACATCATCGTCTTGGAAACCGTAGGGGAAGCCTCTGACCTCTATAACGTACTACGACACGGTTGTGCAGCTGTCATTTCAAGTGCGGGTGTACTGTTCTGGTAGCAACATGTTGTGGTTGCTTACAGGCCTGTTCTGAAGTTTGTGTAGCAGTGGTTGCGATTCCACTCTTCTGGAAAGACGAGCAAAAGTCATGGTCTGTTCTAGAGTACTCGTTGAGCTCCCATATTGTTGGTTATGGGCCCTGGTCCTGGTATATTGACAGGCATATGGGCTTTGTGATTGAGTTTGATGAAGTCATGCTTATCACCCTATTCACTGGGTCTGTCCCTGCATACTTCAGGCATGGTACTTCACGAGATGTTGTGACCATTGTGAGCCTGATACGAAACAATCTGGGATCAGATGGCATTGGCTGCCAGCCATGGGCCGTGCTATGGCCAAAGTCATCAACGGTTATGACAGACTGTCACAGTCTCTTTCGGTAAAGAGCGGATGGCAGGCTAAAATGACTCGAACGCTTTAGGTACTGCAAGTTCATTTGCCCCAGTTGAGCTGACTTCGGCAGTATGCTGGACTCAGCACTTCTGGCGCCACAAGCTAGAGTCCAGACACTTACTCAAGCTCATGCCATTGCAGATAACCAGATCTATGCACATGCAAACATCAAACGTGACACAAGATGTATAACATGAGCTAGCAGTCCAGCAAAGTCACGAGTTTTGCCGTTTGCATCTAATTAGCTGATGCATGAGCAGCCCTAACCTGGTCTCCATTTGCTGGATCTCAGTCTTGAGAGACTGCACTGCTGTTCTTTGCCGCTGCAGTAACGCAGTGCCTTGCAGCTTGTCTGTCTTCTCAGCTATCTGCTGCTGCACTTCCTCTAGTCTGCTAGCCACCTGCTGCAGCTGCTGCTGGGCCGTCATGAGGGATTCCTCAGAGTCTCGCCGCTGCTGCAGTACATGCTCCACTTGCTGCCGCAACTCAGCATATTGGCCTGCAGACAGCAGCACTGATCAATGCTCAGTGCGTGTTTGCAATGTCTGAGCACATTACAGTGCACTCTGTGACGCAAGAAGGTGAATCATATTGCACCTCTGAAGTCACTCAGACACAGTAACTTTGTTTGAGTGACTTTGTGAATGGACTATGCTAAGTGGGCATTGAACGCTTTCATGTAAAAATCCAATGTGCAAGTCACTGCTCAGCATGCGTCAAGCATGAGTGCACCAACCCTGAGCCTCATAGACTACCCTGGACTGGCCCAAAGAGGCTTCCTCAAAAAAGAGACTCTACCCGCTGACAACAGAAACTTGGTGTGCCCAGTAAGACTTTACTTAGGCCTTATCACTGTGAGTTTTCACTTATCTCGTGCAATTTGGAGTGTCAAGCAAACTGCTGCGTCTATCACTGCGTTACTCTCACCTAATGGTCCAACCATCTGCCTGTTGAGCCGCTCCTCAGTTTGCACCAGGCGCTCCATATCACCAGATACTTTCTGCTGTACGCTCGGCAGACTGCTGCTGACATGTCCTGCTAGCTCAACCAGCTGCTGCTGTAGCTGCTTAGTGGATTGCCAGCGTGCCAGCCACTCCTGGGTGAGGCCCGTTTGTGTGGAGTGTGCTGCTGCTGGCATGTTGATTTTGGTGAGCTGAGGTGCCAAGCGCTCTACTTCAGCACGCCAGGCTACAACATCAACCTGCACGCGGTGGTGACAGAGGCAACAGCAGCAGCAGCGGTGAGGCCAGTAGGGAGCTTGTTGCTGCTGGCATGCTGGGGAGCTGAGGTGCCAGGCGCTCGATTTTCAGCACGCCAGGCTATGGCACCAAGATGAACTTGGTGATGGCACCAAGATGAACTTGGTGATGACGAAACAATCAGCATCGAGGCCAGTAGAATTCTATATCAGACTAAATAACCCAGGTTGTAATTAAAAGACTATTGCTGTACAGCCGAACGTTATCAGACACAATAGTGTGTACAACCTCAGGCACATGTTCTGTGGGACAGTCAGACCAAACACTATGATTGCAGCTCACAGCATCTGCAGGAGCGGGGGTGCACAGCAGCTGCCATAAAGCTCAGAAAGTAGTATTGTCAGCATTCATGTTCAGGTTCCACCAGCACTGATCTCAAAGAAGCCATTGCCCGCCTCCCCCGGCCACTGCATCATATCCTGCCCATCAATGCAGGGTAGCCTCATATCTTGTGACCACACCCGATTTCAACTCACTGTGATGGCCACCTGAAGATGTATGGCGCTTTGGTGCCCAGCAGCAAATGGCTGTTGTTTGTAGGGCTCTTCACCACAGCGTAAGGTATCAGCTGCTGAGGGCTGCCAGTTCATTCAGCTGCTAGGTCCTGGCCAAGGTCTGCTGCAGTGTTTGCTGTAGATTTAGTACCCTAAAAACATGGTTGCATGCAACTACAAGAACCCTGTGCTCGGCATTTCAAATCACATACAACACAACTGTGTCGCATACCTGAGACTTTATGGCGGTTTGGTGTCCAGCAGTAGTTGGCTGCTGACTCCCTAGGCCACCAACTACACCAGCTAATGTTTGCTGTTGAGGGCTGCTGTATAAATCAGCTGCTAGGTCTTGATCAAGGTCTGTTGAAGTGTCAACTACAGGTGCATCTACAGCTGCAGCAGCTGCTATGTCTGCTGCAGCGTCTTGTTCATCTTCCAGCAGCTCCTCTATGTACATATCAGTTGCAGATGCTGCTTTGGGCGGCCTGCACACACACAGTACAGGCTCTGCAACATTGAGGACCTTGGGTGATGCTGTCATGGAGAGCTTGAACAGATTGGCAGTTGGCTGCGCAGCTTCATGTTGCCATATTAGGGTCGTTTGGTGTGCTTATGGACTTGGATGAGTGCATGCACCTTGGCAGCCTTAGTTCAAGGTTGCCTTCATTCCAGTGCTAAAGGTGAACGTCAGTGGCTTCAGATATTCATCTGGCAGCTGGCTGGTGTCCAATAAGTAATCTGTCACTGTAGCTACAGTGATACAAACAACTGCTAAAATCCATGACCACTGGTGTTCCAAGTCTGCTCATGCAATAGGCAGGTGTGTTGCCTGCGTCGCTGCATTAGCTCTGTGCGTAGCTCAATGCGTGTAAACAGTCTTCATTCACTTGCTAGCATGATGACTGCTTGGTAGCATAATATTCCAGACAACTAGCCCCTTGATCGGCCTCACCTGCAAACCAGCTGCAGGTGCGCATATGTAGCATCTGCCATGCCCTGAAGCACAACACAGACAGCTCTCCCATGCCCAGCAGACAACTCAGCAGCTGTCACAGCCTCCAGCCCCTGCACACCCATGCCTTGAGCTGCACGTTTGAGTGCTTCTGCTGCTCTCTGGCAGTCCTTGCAGGGCCGGACGTTGCTTTGTTGTTTGCTACTGCTGCCAGCGCTACGTTGCCCAGGCTGTAGCTCTGCATCTAATGCTTGAGCTGCATCCAACTTGTTGTGCAGTTTTGCCAGCCATGACGCTACCTGTGTGACAAGGCAAAAGAGCACACTTCAGATCCTGCCACTGCCACAGCCACATTTTCCCAATCAACAACCACACTTCCTTATAGGCCCAGCAGGATTGTGCGTGCTGCTGCAAGCACGCTTATATAATGCTGCCCCTGATTGCTTAGCACTGCAAATCACACATGTATCAACACTTCTGCGGTGGTGGAGCAATACGCTGCCCCCAGACGCTTGATCAGGATTATAAACAATCACCGTGATTCGAAAACAAATTCAGAAACAAATCATATCCCACCTGCACCGCCATACCAAGCTGCAGCTGCTGTGCCTGTTCATCCTGCAGCAGCTGCGGCAGGTAACTGCCCGCCCCACGCCCAAAAGCTGCCAGCGGCTGAGCAAAGAGCAAGGGATGAAGACTTCTTAATACGAGGTCTGCTGCGGAAGAACTGCTGTTTCTGTGCTTCTTGTCAGGGCTCTGGCTGCTGCTGCCGCTGGCGGGGTCTGCCGCTATGAGCAGTAGTGTTGAGACTAGATGCTCTGACATGAGAGCTACATCGCCCAGTGATGGGTCCTGCAGACATCCGACATCGGGACCAGTTGTAACACTTTGAGATATGTGAGGAGTGTGACACCATCTTAGACGGTCTGGAGCAAGGCATTGTGAGCACAGACACAGCTGTCTGGGACACAAGGCAAATCGGTCCATGTGCATGTCAGGCCTGCTCAGTGCAGTTAGGACAGGCATGAGGACTGGCCAGTCAGCTCCCTGGTATGATGCTGATTGTGTGTTGTGTCGTGACCAATATCGTGTTTCTTAGAAGCTGTGATGTGACTGTTCAGCTGACCGGCTTTGGAATGGGTGTTACAAGCTGTGACACTCTGTTATGCGGTTGCTGTCTTGTGCACTGGCCCCGGCAGGTAATAATATTACCTTGAGCTACATGTTTAGTAAGTGTGTGCATCCAGCATAAGCCGGACATAACAGCAGATTCATAGATTGAGTGCTTGATCGAGTTTCATCTGGTCCTATCTTCTGTTGGTTTCAATTGGCTTCCTATCAAGGTTGGAAAGTACCATTTGTGATGGTAAGGTATGCACTGCAATCCCTCCCTACAAACAAGTACTGGTTCTTCTATACAGTCTTTCATTCGCAGGTGCTGGCTACTGCCATGCTTTTTGGACTGACAGCATCTGCTGTTGCGCCTTGAGACCATGCAGCATGCCAGCTGGCAATCCTGGC
>NSMO01006995.1:13333-23489 GCA_002588565.1 Coelastrella sp. UTEX B 3026 | reverse complement strand
GGGCGGGAAGGGCGACCAGGCTGCCGGTGGACAGCGGCAGAGGCAGAAGCATCAGCAGCAGGGCAAGCAAACCGGGGTTTCTGCAGGCAAGGGCTCACAGCTGAAACAGGTTGGTGGTAAGCCACCTCAGCAAGCGACAGCTGCAGCAGAACTACGGTTTGCCAAGAAGCATGCCAAGCTGTCACAGCCAGTGGAACCAGCAACCAGTGGCATAGCAGGGCCTAAGCCAGCAAAAGCGCCCAAGCCAGCTCAGCCACCACACTCCGCACGACAGCAACAGCTGCAGCAGCAGGGAGCAATTGGGGCTGGTTTATCTGTCAACGCCAACAAGGCTGATGTTGTGAACAGGCCTCCGGCTACAGCAGGACTAAGCTGCAGCAAGCTGCTAGCTGTGCAGACAAAGCAGCAAACTCCTGCTGCAGACAGCAATGTCAGCAGCAGACTGGTAGTACGGCCACCAGCTGGCAGCTTGAACAGCGGTCAGCGACCATCAAGAGACAGGTCAGTGACACCAGGGTCTACTCCAACCAGTCGCAACAACGCGGTTGACCTGGGCCCACCAGGTTACCGTGCATTTGTGACACGGCCACCCCGTGAGTTTAGCCCTATCACCAGCGAGCAGCAGTACCAGCAGTATCAGAAGCAGTTCCAGGACCAGCTGGCCATGTATCACAGCTTGCAGTATGTGATGTCCACCAGCGTAGAACGTGTCAAAGCAGCCCGCGCCACAGCACAGCTGGCACCAGAAGGTTCAGAAGAGCAGCAGCTGGCAGCCGCAGCAGCAGAGGACCTCAGGCGTGTGTTGAAGCCCATGACAGAGGATCACATGAGGGCTGCTGACACACTGAACATTGAGGGAGAGCACTTGCAGGCTCATATCGACCATTGGCTGGCTGCAAGGCGCCCAGCGGGTGTTGGTGGGGCTCAGCAAGGCATCGGATATTGAGTCATGATTGCTATAGGCTGACCGGTGATGTCTCTGTTTGGCTGTTGCTGTGTCGTTGGCGCACGTGTGGCTGTGTTGTCCATTGTTTGAATGTGGTTCTGTTCAAGGGAGTACGCAAGGGGTTTTGACGAGCCAGGCTAGGAACTCTGTTCTGATGAAGGACATATGAAGGCCAAGTGTTCTGGTGAAGGACATGTGAAGGCCAAGCTGACAATTGTGTACAGTAGTCTTTGCAATTGTGCATAACAAGCATTGTCTGGTCAGCTCCATCTCGAAAGCTGCCAGTGGGCCTGAGCCAGCACGGCTGTCTGTGCGTTGGTTCAGGTGTTTGGCCTTTTGTGCTAGCTAGCGCTCTGCAAGACAGCATTGCCATGAAGCATTGTGACACTTGTAGTACAGAGTTTGTACGGGCTTTTTCTTACTGCCCAGTGGTATTCGCTATGTTCCTTGGCTTATGCTGCCTCACCCAGTCAACATGTTGTCCTGCTAGCTGCTAGTAGGTGGCAGGTGTGTTGTATGTGGTTTGCGAGTGCCTGCACCAGTTTTGCATCTACTCTGGGATTGAACACTGGCTGTGGTGCTTTTTCTGTGTGCACGGCATTCTGGGGATACTCCAATCTCTTATGCATCATAGGTCCCTTTATTTCACACTGGGGCAATATCCTGACGTCCCAACAGCACCAGTTGTGTGTTGCTGTCTGCTCTTGGGTCATGTCAATTCGGGGTCTGCATGCTTGTGCTGCCTCAGCCGTGTGCCCTGTGGTGATGAGACCACAAGCACACTGGCCCAACTGAGCCGCAGCAGCCGGCAGTTTGCAGCGAATGTACATGCCACTACTATTTCCAGGGAGAATGCTCACAAGGGATGTTCTCCAGCTCAGCAGAACATGCTGTATCATTGCAGCGTATGCTTTTGTTGTGACAACCAGCAGTTCATGACAGTGCAGGATGTGCCACAAACAATGGCTTACAGCTGTAGTATACAACAGCTGTTTAGTAGACCGCACTAGCACAGTACTGTTGTGTATCACCTATAAGCTGGGGTAAGCAACGTCCATGTGTTGTGAAGTCATTTATGGCTGTGTCTGCTGTGACTTGACAATTGTTCCGGTGTGCTGAAGACGTCTGCTCACCCAGGGTTTTTCCTGCTATGCAGTAGCTCCTGTTTGCAGCAGGTGCTAGGCGTATGCGCATGCCACAAAGCGTTGCAGCCAGAGTGTGTTTTCAGGCTCTGGAAGCAGGTGCAGCACTGGCAGCAGGTGCAGCACTGGCAGCATGTGCAGCCCAAAAGGCACTTACGCTATTGGGATTCGAAGTGTTAGGTGTATATCTGCCAAAGTGTGTTGGGCTGCAGAGAGCTTTTCATGCATCATGTACGAAATGCCTTTCTCAGTAGCCTGTCTCAGAAAGTGGTACTGACATCTGTGGTCCATTTTCAAATGAGGTGGGTAGACTAGTTTGCGACATCAGGCGGTGTTTTCAGTGTCAAGACCTTGCACGCCACACATACAGTCTGCTTAGGCTGTACAGGCACAGGCATACCAGACATTTTTAGTTACAGACAGCGTTTTTGGGAGCAGTGGGTACAATGAGTATTCAGCAGTGCACAATATCTTGCCCTGCAATTTTTGTGCAGGATTGCAGTGAGTGTGCTTGCAGTGTTGGTGTCCGCCCCCGGGGGGTGGGGGGGGGAGGGGTATGCTTGTGTCGGGGAATCCATTGAGATGGCCATGGGGTATACGGGTATTCTTGCTGCACACATATTGACATCATGCAATCTGTGCAGCACTTTGTCCTATGTGTTTCCAGTGAAGCATACTGCCTTGTTTGAGATGCCCAAAGGCATACTACCGTTGTCTTGATGCATTAAGTTTTTGCCAGGTCTATAGTTTGCACACAGCATGCATATATGCATCTAATAAACTGACCAAGCCTGGCAGCGTAGCTAGCTCTTGGCTTAGATGTGGTAGAGGGGTTTACTGCTGTAAATGCAATGTGTATGGCCACAGGCTAACGGACGACCAGCAACCAATGTAGCTACTCAGTTTGTGCATGGCGTTTTTTGAGTTTGCAGTTGCTCAGGTGCATGTGCTGGTTTGCTGTGACCATGATGGCGTCGATATGAGGTGTTTTAAGTTTGGGTTTTGTGATTATGCAAGCGGGGCTGGTATGCAAATGGAGCAGGTGTTGCTGGAGTCAAATGTGCAATTCAGTGTCACTTTGACTGATTGTGCTGACCCTTTTGTGCGTGTGAAGGCCACTGCACCCTTCTTGATACACTGCTGTGTGCCATTGAGCAGAGTCAGCAGACGGTGTGTGCAGCTGCAATCATTGCACCCCTGGTCACCTAGTAGGCCAGCTTTGTGCTCACTATCCAACCAAGCATTTGTTAGAGGAAGCACGCTGGACTGCTGGCCTCTTCACACACAGCCTCTTGCCCATAAAGCACGTATGCTGCCAACATACCTGCTTTGGTGCATCGACTCAGCGTGCGCTGTTTTATTGAGTTGATTTTGTTCAAGGCATGTGTGCCCGCATGTTGAATCAGTAGTGTATGGATGTCTATGTACTGTCATACTTACTTGTTGCGCAGTGGTACTTTGTTAGCTACCTTTGGTAGCTATCACTCACCCTGCCAGCTTATGTTGACCAATTACCACCCTTGAGAGAGCACAATGTGTAAGAGTGGCATTTGTTGTGCCCAAGGGATGGTGCGTCAGTGACCTGTCATCATAGTAAACTCTACGTGACGTCATACGTAGACCAGAAGACATGACCTGCAACCAGCGCTCTGCTTGGTCAGCTGTAGATCCTGTTGTGGCTTGCTGTCAGTTTGAACTGCGGGTGTTGTGTTGTCCTGTCTTGCGATGTCGCTGCTCATTGCTTGCGTGGCATTGGCATGTTGTGGCTGTTGGGGTTCAGTTGGTGAACCTCAACCGTGACATGTCTCGACATGCGCCGACGAGAAGCACCGCCTTACATAGCTTCTGGTAGGTAAGAATATCCTGTGAGAGCTGAAATCGTGCGTTAGTCTACTTGCGTACTATTGCTGCTTCGGAAGCTGCAGTACACACCATGACAGGTGAAGCCCGCGCTTACACTGCAGCTCAAAGCCTAACGTACTTCAGACCGCCCGTTATCGATGATCTGAAACGCATACATGACATAGAGGTAAAGATCGCCGACCAGCTTGCAGTCGCGGCCGAGGGCCTCCTCAGAGTGCTGTCTCACCCCAATCACTTTATCGCAGAGTGCCAGCTATCCACAAGAGGAAGCAGCCACGTACGAGAAGCTTCAATTCCGTATCCAGGAAGGTACGTTGTATTGTTGTTGCTTCTAGACTTGCAGCACACATCAAACAGCATATGTTGGGCAGCAGCAGGTTTGCTGCAGTTCATAACAGAAGTAAAAACTTCGTAATAGTGTGTGAACATGTATAACAAAGCATCAATGAAAGGCAGAAGCACGTACGCTGGTGAGCAGTTCAGTTCTGAAACGCCACAAGGAAGGTCTTCATCACTCAATAACCTTCAGTTTATATGTGTGTCACAAATGCTCCTGTATTGCAGCTCCGGGGCAGTTCCTAGTGGCTGTACAATCTGGAGTCGATGACTCAACCGACCAAGTCATTGGGTGAGCATCAGCAACTTCACCATCTTCAATGCGGGGTGTGCCACAGCAACCACACTAGCTTGCAGTGGTGCTCCTCTGTAACCAAACTTGCTGGTGTGTGTTCCTGGCGCCGTGTCAAGCAGCCTGCTGCAAGCATCAGTTCAGCAGGCCCTGCTCCTTCCTTTCAGGCTGGCAGCCAGCCACCTCACCTTGCTGTGAGTGTGTTCTGCTTCAGCTGCCCAGCCATCACGACAGACTGGGTTCAAGAAGCAATGCTGCACAATGTGGCTTTCGCTCTGTGTCACACTTTGCTTGCAGATATGTGTGCGGGACCTGCAGCAGTGCAAGCAGCTTGACACATGAGTCCATGAGCACACATGAGCCTGAGGGACCACTGCTGTGTATACACTCAGTAGCAGTGGAACAACAGCATAGGAGGAAAGGCGTAGCGAGTAGGTGAGCCAAAGCTAGTCAAATGGGTGAAGAGCTAGCTTTGTGGAGGCTGAGCCTGATATGTATCTGGAAAGTAAGGATGCAGCGTGATCATCACATGATGCATGCAGCGTTTGGGGCAGCAGGTGCTTGTGTTGGTATATTTGTGCTGCTGACTGACGGACTGTCAGCTTTTTGGGCCCAGAATTGCAGCGTGGACTGGTTGCTGCCAACACTGTTAGCAGTTGTGACAGCACGCAAGACGAGTGACATGGGTCAGATGTGCCAGGTGTTGGGCAGCCAACCTCATGATACGTGCTACTGCCCATCTGACAGACCTCAGCGCAGGCGGTGGCAGGCAGCAAGCTTGAACTACGCACGCCACCACACAATCAAAACACTGCATCCTAAATTCCAGGCAGTCATTGCCATAATGGCAAGAGCCATAACATATGCACTGCTTGCTGGTTATCTGCAGGTTGTTGAAGGCTTACCTGCATTATGTCCAAGGAACTACACCAAACCTGAAAGAGATTCGCTTGATATGCAAGGACGACCTGGTGAGACTGCCTGCAGCTTGCCCTTATGTTGCATGTTTTCTGGCAGCTGCAGTCAAGCAGCATATGTGATAACATCACGTGCAACCTACGCAAGTTGTCATCATCACAACTTCGCATAGGGCCAGGCTGTCACAAAGCATGGACCTCTTGACACCCGGTGTGCTGCCAGTGGCACATCCCAGCACATCTTACTGCTTGCATGAGGTGCTTGCACAAACCAAATCTGCAGCTGGCAATCAAGCTGCCGGCCTGCCATCACCTTCGGAAGGGCCAAGTCAAGACCCCAAACCACAAAAACCACTATGTATGGCCTCAAACACGCATTTGCCATGTGGCATTGGCCCAAAAGCACAATATTTCATACGTCTGTTCGTTGATGTCTGCAGATCCCTTTGTACCAGAAAGCTGGCTTCACTCCCATTGGCCCATCAAGTGTAGTGCACGGGCAAGATCAGTGGTATGAGATGGTCTGGGCAGCAGGCCATGAAGGGGAGACCGCACAGCAGTAATGCAGTGCTATCACAAGACATAACAGGGCTAATGATGGTGGCCAGCCTTGCGACTCCGTAGTGATTGGGTCATGCCAAGAGAACATTTTGTTGCACTGCGTTCCAGCCGCTGCACAGTGTGCTGCTTTCTCAGGTCCGTGTACCATCTAGACACATCGACGATGTCTGAAGTTATCTTGAGTATATAGGGGATGTGCCAATGTTTGTGGCTAATGTTGTCAAGCGGCAAGCACGTAGTACTTGCAGAGACAACTAGGGGCAGTGAGGCTCTACATTATGAAGTGATGTCGGCAGCGATGTGGCGCCGCCCGTTACCTGTGACTGAGCTCGTGCTCTGAAGTGTCATAACAAACCCTGTCACCCGAGTCATGTGAGGGTTCGATGCGCTTGAATATCCAATATCAAGGTGAATGTCTCAAACAGGGCGTCCCGGACGGGTTGTGGACGGATTGCGGCCCGCTGCTGAACTCTCGTGGCGTCGACAGACTGTGCTGTGCACGGTGCCGGGACACAGCTGGGTCGGTGTCGCTGTCTACAAAATAGCCTTAGGCAGCTGTAACAAATAAAATATGGGGGAAGTTGCGCGCCCTGGAGGCTCAACGTGTGTACGGACGCACTGCACCGGGTGACCACCGCCGATGGGCCGCCGAAGACGGAAACAACCCGCGGGCTCAGGCGAATTGTCTAGCACCATCTTCTGCCGCTTTGTTGTAAGGTTTACCAATGGAGCAAAGGTATGTGAGTCACATCCGAGAGCATGCCGCCGATGCCCGATGTCCCATCCCTTGCTGACAGCAACCTGCTGGCTCAGCCTTGCTTGCAAGCGACACCCTGCCTGACATCAAACAACAGTTCCGCTCGACACACCGCAGATTTTCAGAGTCTGGCGCGTTGCACTTCCGCACGGCGTTCCTTGCAATCCAGTATGCGTACTCTAGAAGGCGCCTCTCAAATCAACCAATGGCACTTTGTCAATATCATGCAGTGATTTACAAGCCAAGCGTGTGGGTATCGTGGCATCTGCCATGCAGCGGTCACCGTGGAGGCTCCATGCTGACCTAAACAGCTAGCTTCACGTCAATACAAGATCACACCCTCCGCATGCACACTGTCAAGCCTCACAGAAGTGTCGTCGCAGCTCCTTAGCTGGCTAGAGTCTGCTCCAGCAGCCGTGAGCCAACAGAAGCAAGCCTGATTCAAGCCTGATTTGTGCAATATTACTGCTGATGATGCTGTTACTGCTGCTGTGCTGCTGTTGGCCCATCTGGTAATCATGCGTAAGCTCAGCGTGGAGGAACATCATCAGGTCCCAGGCACCAACCTGGAATGCGGTTGCTGATGGGATTCCTGCAGTAAATGTGGTGTGGCAGGCAGCATTGTGATCAACAGTCAGTCCGGGGTATACCAGCCTGTCCAGGTCAACATCTGCTTCAGTCGCAATGCTGATGTAAGCTAAGAATGTGTTTGAAGTCTTTGAAGAGCTCAGCACCAGTTCGTCACAGGCAACATTGCCCAAATGCTGCTGGGCACTCAGAAACTACAAATGTGGCATACTACAGCAGCAACTCGCAACAGCAGATCATGCAAATCCACTGCTTCCAAGTATCCACTTCACTCAATAAAATGTGTGGCTGTTTGTCAAGCCAAGACCATCACAGCAGCAGCTCCAGACTTGCGTGAACAGTGCTTTCTGCCGCCATAACAGCATGCTGGCTGCGTGTGTGAGACACTTACAGGAACACGGGAGGTGCATCAGTGCGTTCAGCCACTGGCCCAATCCTGCGAGCTGCCTCCTGAAACTCTGGCTCCATAGAAGGCACCGTGGTGGTGAACATACGCCTGCGGACAGCACCAAAGCAGCAGACCTGTTGAAGCCCATGCCAGGCCAGCTAGCATTACAGACGATGCTGCTGCATTATTCATGCAAAATGTAGTCAGGTTGCAGGCGGCTGACGACCAAGGAAGCAACCACACTCCATCAATGGTCAGGTGGCAATGCATTGGCATCGATGACAACTGAACTCGAGCTGCTGCACAGGCATATGCACTCAACTACTGCTCTTGCTTTGACAAACACATCGTTTGTTTTACCTACTCCGGCCAAAGGGCCTTGGTCATAACAAAATTACCGACATCTCCAAGAGAACCATACGCCAAATCAACTGTCGTGCACAGTTATGCGTGGGTATTGTGCATGTGCTCTAGCAGCGAGCGCTACTGACCTGTTGAGCCACAGAGCTGTGTATGAGAGGCCCAAGCCAACAAGCATAGCCTTTGTCAAGAAGCTGCAAGAAGGAGGGATCAAGTCCACAAAGGATGAGTACATTGTTGCAGGTTTACAGAGAGGTATGTGTCGATAAACTGCCCGCAACGAGCTTCATACAGCTGAGGGAGAGCAGCTTTTCGTACATGCACATGTCTGAGCAACACTGAGCATCTTGCAGTGCAAAGCATGCAGGCCTCGGGTTCACAGCGCATCAGCCTATAGGTACTGCATGGTCTAGATGTCAACAAGCGTATATTGCTGTTCTGCATACACCCAGACACTGGTGCATAACTTGAGCATGATTCACCTGCTAGGGACCTCCATGAGGTACTTCGTCTGCAGCATAAACGACAACAGCAGCCACACATGCAGGACTCAGCGACTCGGCCAAGGCTGCATGGCGACCACGAGACAGCACTAAAGGAATGGACTGTTGAACACGATGAATGCTTGTTGTATGCTACTGCAACTGTTGAGCGGTTAGCAGAGCCAGATCAGGCGAGAACCACTGTGATCATGCATCCGAGCGCTAGCATCAGCTGCAATAAGGAGGTGTCAATGCTACATTGCTTGCTCCGTGGTCTTACAGAAGATTCTGCTGCGCTTTGTGCCCGGACAGGTGCACAATACTGTGTGAGCACCGACCTTGGGCAGACGCCCGTCCTTGTGGATCCAATCGCCGGCCTTCTTGAAGTCTGGCCGCACATTAGCGTCCAAGGTCTCCCTAGCCACCTTGTCCACGCCCATTACACCACCGCTTGCGCCAGCCATGGTTGCTCGAGCTGGTGTCAACTGTCGCTGCTGGACAAGCGGTGCTCGGGGCTCTAAAAACACTTTATACAGTGTACACGCAAACAAGGACAGTCGCTATGCCCTTTCGAGCGAACCCACCATCCTTCGTTCCTTTGGACCCTACGTCACACGTCAGTGGCAAGCCCCAAGGACACGGATTCCAGAACGTGGGTGCTCAGACGTCTCCTCAAAAACGCAACCAGCTGGTTAGTGCCTAGGTAGGCGACAGCCAGTAAGCAACCCCCTGAGCACCCGCCCTGATCACTTCAGAGTCAATTTGCGACCTGGTTGAATGGTTCCTGCGCTCATTTCTACGGAGCTAGCGATAAATTCTGGCAAAAAAAGCAATGACTATTTGCAAGAGCTGCTACCCGCGCCACGGCTGCTGCTCAACAGGACTACCAGTACAACTGCGAGGCCGCTCCCTACAGCTCCAGCACATGCTGCAACTGCAGCCAGCTGACCCCGAGTGACCTCTAACAGCCTCTCGCTGGACCTCAGCTGCTGTAGGAGCCCACGCGAACTGCTAACAATCCCTTGCACAGCTTCTGCTGGCTGCTGTGCAAGTCCTGATGCAGATATGTCATGTGCGGTATCTGCTTGTTGAGCTATATTGTGCTGCGCTTCAGCCGGTCGCTGCACAAGTCCTGCTTGTTGTTTCGTTTCAGCTACGGTTTCATCTAGCCTAGGCGCTATAGCAGTGTCGCTTGAGACCTGTCCTGGGTCATCTACATTTGCTGCTGCTGGTTGCAGGGTTTGCTTGCTCTCACTACTGCTGATGGCTAAACTCGCCTCTACTGCTGCTTGCTCTTTGCCAGGAGACTTCTGCCCTGAATAATGTTCTCTGAGCTGCTGCAATCTATGCCTGCTGTTGTCCCAGAAGGCCTTTGTGGCCTGGCCAGCTGCTGTCAATTGCTGGGCTGTCCACCTACTGCCTGGCAGGTGCCACTGCCGCTGCTGCTGCTGCTGCTGCACCTCAGCAGCACCGACCATTGCTGTTGCAGATGGCACGGCCTGCTGCAAGCTGCTCAGCTGCTGC
>NSMO01006973.1:0-30794 GCA_002588565.1 Coelastrella sp. UTEX B 3026 | reverse complement strand
CCGACATCTGTCCATCTGGGACGATGAAGACTACGCAGACGACTGCAGCAGCGAGCAGTACCGCTGCAGCCATTGCCACATGCATCGTGTGAAGCGCGTATGGGACAACCTGTGCCAGCTGGAGGACCTGGAGGCTTGCTAAGCATCTCCCGGGTCGTGGTGCCCACGCAGCAGTACATATGCTTGCCAAGGTTCTAGGGCTATTCTTGCGCGCGCGTGTTCTTACAGCACTGATTCGTGTCAGTCCTTGGCGCCCAGAAATCTCTTGTAAGTGTCAGTTAGTGCTTCTTACCGGCATGGGTCGATAGGTATGAGCAGCTATTGCTTGCAACAGCTTGCGGTCAAACCATGTCACTTGCTTGTGATTGGCATCTTGTCTCTTGCTGTCAGGTACAGCGAACGCAACCCAATAAAATCGAAGGGCTTTTGCGCGACACAGACATGTGTTGCATGCCCTGTCCGACCCGAGCACAGCAGCTTGTGGCGTGTACACAGTTCTGCTGTCACTGTACATGAGCGCTGTATGGCTCTGTTTTGTACCGACTACGGCAGTGAAATTCACAGCCGGACTCTTGGAAGTGTGTACTGCTGTGTGTGTGCAATTGGTTTGCATTCATGTTCCGTTACATATGCTTTCCTGCATGACGTGTATGGTGTCAACAGTCCTGCAGTTCTGGTATCAACAGTCCTGCAGCAGATGCAGTGAGCTGAATCTCTTGCAGCAGGGCTCTAGCTCTGCAGGACGCCCTTTTCTTGCGGGCAGTATGCGTGTTACATTTCTGCGTGGCTTCCGAAAGCATCTGTTTTTTGTGTTTTGTCCTTCTGTGTTTGTCCTGTGCATGTGTGAGCAACTGCTTGGAATGTGCATCAGATGTTTATGGTTGCGGGCGTCGTGCATGGGTTTGTCGACTGGTTCAGGTGCCAAGTTCTGTGTTCCTTTTGCAGTAAGGCCACGCTGCTAGATTTGTTACTTCTGGGAGTGCTGCTCATGCAATGTGGGGTGAAGGGCTGTGGCAGGGGCTACTGCAGGAATCTGGGTTGCAAAGTCTTGGATGGGTTCTTGATGGAGGCAGAAGTGCTGCTGTGGTCAGTGCTGTGATCATGCTGTTGCATCTTTGGTGTGTTCACTGCATGTGTGTTCACTGCAGGATCTGTTTGTTTGTACCAAACCATGCATTAATGTGTACAAAACCATGCAGCTAGGCATTCCTGGCCGTGGCAGCTGTCTTTGATGCAGGGCGGTTTGTGCGTGTGTGGGGAGCAAGGCTATACCAGCCCTGGGTGTTTTCATGGGCGCTGTAAGCAATGTATCAGCTGCATTAATTTGGATGATTTGCCTATCTTGTGCTTGCAAGACTGCTAGCGGGCTCTGGGATTGGTGGAAGCACTTACGTTTGGCAAACTATAGCTCAGCAACTGCAGAAACATGTTGCAGGTGTTGTTTGGAGTCAGAATCCTGCTTGCTTTGCGACGGCAGCAGCAGAAGTATGCTGTCCTAGACAGTAGGAGTTCAAGGCATCATCTCTATCGTGTGTCTGCTGCATGCACGATGTCTGCAAACATTCTGCAGTGTGTGCTTGTGTGGTCTGCACGTGTGCAAAACACCAGGGACTTGGCTTGTTAGGGAGTTTATGTCACGGCTGTCTACTCCATGACTCCACAGTTCAGCAATAGCTGTCTACGACTTTAGAGGGATATCCCTCGTGCCCTGCTGTCTATGCAACACCATCGTTGACATGTGTATGTCCAGTCTAGTGTGTGTGCTATCGATGTTCACTGGGTATGAGAGTCAGTGTACCATACGAGGGATATCCTTCTAGCCTGGAAAACCTGTCGATTTCTAGCGTGGAAGAACCTGTCTATTTGCATGATTGTTTTGTCACAGTACTTTGCTGCATTTCAGCCTTCTGGGGGTCTGATGGTACAGATGGGGTTGGCTGCATTTCAGCCTTTTGGGGGTGATGGATTAAACATTCGGTGTAGCACTGTGAGAGTGAGCATGTCCTGGTTTGTTGCTATGATGCAATAGATGATTTGGCATTGAATGTGGTGGGGTTATCTTCTTGTTTGCTTTGCTTCGTTGTCTGTCATGCCGGGGTATAAAGTCTGTTGTTCAGCAGGATGTTGAGGGGGGCGGGGGTGCAGTGCCTAGTACATCAGGCATATTCACAAGGCCAGCAGGCCTGAAAGAGATGGCAACAGGTATTGCTCGCGGGTGTGGTTTGTTACATTGGTAAATGATCTGATGCCATGCAGCTGGCTGCTTCCTGTCAGCTGCGTGCCTGCTGCCGACTGCTGTCGTGTCAAACATGATCTACCAGAGTTGCGTATGGCCATGTGTTTGCACATCAGACAATGCCTTGTTGCTGCATGTATCAACTGTGGGTTTGACGTGCAATATCACTCAGCAGTGGCTGCTTTTGCCGCTGTATTCGCTGCGATTTGATACTCTTGGAACTGTCGGGGTTGTTTAGCTGAGATCCTAGCTGGGCACTGCAGCAGGCACAACCAGAAGGGCCACTCTGAGATGTTATGTCCTTTGGCTTTTGTGGAGTTTTGGTGTGGAGATAGCCACACAAAAGCGTTTATGTCCGGCCAGCTTGTATATGTTCACATATGTACCAGGCTTGGTAGATGGTGAAGGCGGCAGGCGGGTGGCCCACCCGCCTCCAGCACTTGAAGTGCTTGTTGTCTGCTGAAATGCATGGTGGGTTTGTGAAGGCGCTTCACCTTGGTGCTTGCTCTGTCTGCTGGTGGTCATGCTCTGGTGCATGCATGAAGTGACTGAGTAGCGAGACTGCTGTCACTTTCTAGTCGGAAGTGACAGTATAAGCCATGCAACAGTTCATATGCGCTGGCAAGAGCTGGAGTGTAATGCATGTTATGACACAATGTGTGCTTTGTTGCTGTCAACTTGAAGCTACGTGTATGCCAAGCAAGCTCTGTGTTGCTGCACCGGATTGTCAGCTGAGGTTACATATATGGCCGGCAAAACAGCTCAGGGTGCTTGTCTGTTAGAGTTGTCTTCTTGAGATGCTTGAAAAGCATCAGATGCAGCAATGATGGTTTGGGTTGGCAATGGTGGTTTGGCAGTGGACCAGTGTAGTTGCAGCCTTGAGTTCACAAGTGTGCATGGAACTTGGGCAGATCTGCTGTTGTTAGATGAGCAGACATCTGGTCCTTGCAGATCTGCGAACATGGTTATAGAACATGGTATGTCCGACAAGGAGTAGTTTACTCGCCTTCGGCCCTGCTCCCTGAAGGTGTGTAAATGTAATCATGTAACATTACACGAGCAGCTTGCCTGGATCGCCGGAAGACCGCTCGTAGTAGGATCATCTCGGGATGGGTTGATATTGCAACCATGACGAAGAGGACACTCGAGCTGGAGCCAGGCGGCCCGGCCTGATGTGGCTTCTTGCGTAAGTAATTGCTTGACAACATAGCTGGACTATTCAATTGGGCTCTTTCGGCTGTTTTAGCGGCACTTAGGCAGTTGAAGATCCTTGCTGATAAGAAATCCTGTAGGGTGTTTCTTCAGCAAATGTCACCTGTACTACAGGTGCCTGTTTCAGCAGGCGGTACTTAGCTGTCCCACTGCTTGTCTTGCACTGCACGCTGCTAGAGCGCCAGCACTTTATGAATCTCGGGCGCAGCTCCTTTTGCAGCTCTCGGATTTACAACAAGACTGCAGACGGGTTCAGTACCTTTCCATACAGTACGGCCCGTAACGGACCATACTGCCAGGAAAGGTTGCAGTTGTTGAAGGACTTTCATTGGAGTGAATTTCTAAACATCTAAAAAGCTTGAAAGGTCCTGCTGAGCCTTTTCCGTGGGATCGAGGGCTCGATTCGCCGATGACAGCTCGAGTGCCTTGACTGTCCGAGGAGCCCGTGATTGGCCTGCAGCAGGTATGCGTGCGTGGAACTATGTGGCCCCGTATACTACCAATCGAGCTGCAGACATATTGCACAGTTACCTGGGGTAGCGCAGTTCAAGCAGTACATACTACTGCTGACAACAGCGCAAGGACGTTTCCTGGCACTTTGAAGAGGCCCAGAGGCATGTTACACACAAATATTAAGGAAATCAACCTTACGTAGCAGTACGGTATTGTGCCTAGCTGACAAGCGACTGTGCCAAACGTGCAGGTAGGCAAGTTTGGTTCGTCACGGCTGCTTGATCAAAGAACAAGGTTCAGCAGCATGGCTGACACGGTGGAACGTATCCAGCAGCTGGAAAGGCAAGAACAACTTCTTGAGGGCCAGCTTATGGCTCTGGGAGACAAAGACGATGATTTATCCTGCAGATTAAGGGTGGCCTTGCTCGAGAGACTCACACAGTTGAGCAAAAGGATAAACCACTTTCAGCAGGTGCAAGGTATGCATTCCTCCCGCATGTGTCCATCCTGAGCAGGTACATTCTGATAGCTGACTACGCACAGCAGCATCGGCGGCAGAAACTGTGCTATAGCTGCCGGTGTGCAGCAGCAGTAGCAGCAGACAGCCCCTGGGTCTGGCAATACAGGAACAGTGTAGCAGTAGCACTAGATCATGCAGTGACCGGCAAGCAGCTTTCCTCAGCATGAAGAGCTTGCATCTTTCCAACATAAGCTTCTCTAGGGGGCAACACCCTAGTCACGTTTGCAAGACAGCAACTGTGAAGTTTCCATGAACAGCACAATGCTGGAGATCACAACAGCCTGCTGAACTACTGGTTGGATTTGGTGGTGCATCAACTTGGCGTATAAGC
Organism: Coelastrella sp. UTEX B 3026; assembly: GCA_002588565.1. Classification (NCBI taxonomy): domain Eukaryota; kingdom Viridiplantae; phylum Chlorophyta; class Chlorophyceae; order Sphaeropleales; family Scenedesmaceae; genus Coelastrella; species Coelastrella sp. UTEX B 3026. The sequence continues at coordinate 26,042 of NSMO01006973.1, read as the reverse complement.
ACTGCTCCATGTGGCTCAGGTCAGCAGGTTGGCTGGCTCGACTCGTGAACGCAATGTTGATGGCAGCCGTGTCAGACGCACAGTAATGCTATTCTACAGCCTGGCAGCTGCAGTGGGGCTAGTGGGGGAGATGCATGGGAATTACAATGCATACGCTCGCGAGCTGGAGCAAAAGTGGCTGTTGCACTTGCAGTCTTGGTCAAGAGCTGTTGGCATGTGCAGTGCAACTCGGCAGCAGTGCCGGCGCCGACAGCGGCGGGAGACGTGGGGGTTACATGGATTATTTTGGGCTTTCAGTAGTAGTAACTGTGATATGCAGCTGTAGGCTATGACACTTAGGCAAGCAGTAGTTTCTGGCATCTGCAGCTGGCTGGTGCGCAGCCAGGTGATGGTGCTTGCTGCTTGGGTGGGCCCCCTGGCATCTCTAGCCTCATCAGGCTGCAACAGCGGCAGCGGCTGAGCAATGGGGATAACATGGGGACACAGCCCAGCATGTGACACTATGTTGGTAAACTTGTGTTCTGCAGTAGTCCTTCGTACAATAGTATGGTTTGTACCGCTGCTATATCACAATGTTGCCCTGCCTCCACACTCTGTTGTTAGCTCAACAGTGTTTGTGTGAAGTGACCATGCAGTAGTGTTTGAATGTACAAGTGAGTGTTGTTCACCTGTTCAAGCCTTGACCGCTGCCAAACGTGATTGTGCCTGCTGCCTGCTGCCCACTGCTGATGTTCCCTTGCATATTCTCCCACATGGCCAATATCACTCGCTCCCTTGATGGTCGTGCCCCTATCCACTCTTGGCGGGTTCAATTCAACAGCAGCTTCAACAGCAGCTGCAACAGCACCAGGTGAGATTGCAAGCCTCTGGCAGGAACTTACGTGCGGCAGCAGGGGTTGCAGCAGCGTGTTGTTCAGTGCATTAGGGGTTGGAGTATGGCAGCAGCAGCAGCACCTGCTTCCCCAGCAAGCAATAGTGTGTTAGCAGGCACCAGCTCCTTTTCTACCAGCGAACAGCAGTGTGTCGGCATCACAACCTGTCTGCCAGGAGGCAGCAGGCTATCAGCAGCACCAGCGCCCTGCCAGCACAAAAGCAATGCTTCAGCAGCTGAATACAGCAGCACTAGATTAATTGGTGCCAGCCAAGCAGTTGTCTCCCAACATCAGGAGCTTTTGTGTTTGCCAGCACAAGCTTCGCCTAGGAATGAATGCATGGCCGCACCTTGACAGTACATGTATGGCAGCTACTGAAGCTAGCGCCATGATCAACACAATGTCCGATATCACAGCAGGCTGCAAAACCACAGTTTGGGTTTGATGTTGCACCAACTTGGTGCAGAAGCACTGTTCTATGTAGTTCATGTCATCATCAACGGGCTGCTGGACTCTGGTTCCATGCAGTGTTGGTGGCAACCTTGTAAAGACGCAGAGTAACACCATATTACGGCCAGGCAGCACCAGTGGGGCTGGTGGGGGGATGCATGGGGATTACACTGCATGCGCTTGCCTCTGAGCATCAGCAGCAGCAGCAGCTGCTGCACGCCGTCTTTGTCAGGATATGTTGGCATGTGCAGTGGTACTCAGCAGCAGTGGCGGGGGCGGCAGCAATGGCAGCGGCAGGGATGCGTGATCACACCTGGCATCATGGTACCTAGCAGCATGTCTAAGCTTATGACTCGCTGTCAATGCATCAGTAGGCCTTGCATACGGCAGGCGGTGCATCAAAGACATCAATGACAATCATGTCTAGCATCAAGTCTCTATCTTCGTAGGCAAACAGCGGTGTATTGCCGCTGCCAATGCCCTTTGTTCGTCTCCGGCCTCACCAGGGATATAGAGTGTGTGCTTGCATGTGGCTGCATACAATGCTGTGTCTATGATGTCAAATCACAGCAGCAACATGCCGCTGTTGTCACTCAGCATCATGCTCTGTGCCTGCCTGTAATGTATGTAACAGCATATGAGGTGGAGCTGGAGGCAGTGCTGAGGTTGTGGTACAGTTTCTGGAAGCCAGCTCGACACCACAACAGTTGTTATGATGCATCACAACTGGCTGTCAAGCGGAAACAATGAACTTGCCAATCTCCGTGGTGTAGGGACAGTGTGGCAAGGATTCAGGATCCCCTTCGTCTTCCTCATGTGCTTGGGGTTCAATCTGTTGTTACCATGCTTGTATGGCGCGGCTAGACTGTTGAGGAACTGGGCAAAACCCAACACAACAGCTGCAATTCTACACGGGGAGGGTGGCGGGGAAGGTGGCTCCCACATTCAAGAGAAATGCGGAGGCTCTGGACATGCCCATCAAGATCCATATGGTGATGCCCGTGTTGGAGCTCTATTGGCTGGCTGCCCACAGAATGGCACGAGAGTGGTCACAACATCGCCAGCAGAAGAAGCCAGAGCATTAATAAGAAGAAGAAGCATTACCCTTTCCGGCCGCAATGCCTTTGAAACGTACTTGGTGGCTCAGCCACACTGACACACCAAGATTAGGCCACCCTCCGGGGCGCCTTCAAGGTTGCAACATGAACAACAACAGCGGCGTGGACTAGAACGACAGCAAAGGTCTTCAAAGCCAAACAGCGCGGGGGCATGTCCACTGGTGGTGCTGCTACTACTTCAGGTCACCATGGTGGTGCAAGCAGCAGTGGAGGCATGTCCACTGGTGGTGCTGGTGCTGGGCATGGTCGTGGCGGTGGCAACAGTGTTCGGGTACAGCCTGCACTGAATGCCGGATGATGCAGTTCTATGATCATGGGCATGCTGCCAATTAGCTCTACACAGCATCATGTACGGTCTGATGGTGGCTTCAATTGTTTTCAGCTGTGGTGGCCAATCGTGGAAATGCGGGTTCGTGAGCAAACAGTCACTGTCGGAGTGTTTGTGGTGATCACCCAGTTTACAAACACTGTTGTCGCAGCATGTGCTCAGCTGTAGTACAGTACAGTAATCATTGCGTGCCACAGATCAAGCTTAAGTAACTATAACGTCCCGTGATACGAGGCGTGATCGGTACCGATCACGCCGGCCGCGACTCAGCACACCGGTGTGCTGAGTCGCGGCCGAATAGGCCGCGCACACGTGTGTGTGTGTGTGTGTTGGACTGTTGTGTGACACGTGACGGGTACCGCGTCTGGCATGGGAACGTGCCTTGTGGTCGGGACACGGGGAACGTGACCGTAACCCACCAGGGCCTGCCTGGAAGTGTTGGAAGGAAGGTTGGTGGTGACTATATAGCGGAAGCTGTATGCCGCCGGCCCATCATTCAATATATTTCCATTCTTGCGGTAGTAGTATGGCTATTGTGACATACGGTGCCTCATATGTCGCCAGATGCAGACCTGCGCGCACGCCTGCATAGCTCCTGTCTTCGGGCAGTAAGTGGTCCAAGCCCATCATAGCCAGTCGGACGTTATAGTGGTAGCGAAATACGGAGTTGTGTTTTCGCTCCGAGGCGTGTGGTTGCAGGTTTGATATGGCTGAGGGGCCCGGGGCCCGTCCTAGGAACGACGCCTCACGCCACGCGGAATGCATTATGATCATAATGCGTTGGCCGACGCTAACGACCCTGACTATGTTCCTGCAGCAGATGAGCCCAGCGAGGGGAACCTGCTTGCAGGACTAAGCGCGCTTCCTCACCGTGCCCGGCGAGTGGCGAGGCCTCTTCCATTTCGAGATGGAGGAGGCCTCACCAATCGCCGGGCACGGTGAGCAAGCCGCGGGAAACGCTGGCGAGCCAGGTGACGAGACCCCGGAAGGAGGCGCTGAGCAGCAGGATCAGCATGCATTGAACGTCACCGTAGCAGGGATGCGGGACAAGGTCCGTACCTGCGTGCAGCTGTTGGTAGGTAAAATGCACCGGGTGGCAGATGATGTGATATGAGCTGGAGAATCTTCAGGTGTCAACTACAGTACTACAGTAGTGTGCAGCAGTACATCACCTGGGTGCTCAAAGTCAGGCATATGCTTCCGAGAATGAACTATGTGAAAGTGACTGAACTATCCACACATTGCAGCGCACCCTGATCATGGCAAACTGAGAGGACCAGGCATTCTATGTTGCATGAGCTAAACTTCACAAACTGAGAGGACCAGAGCGCTAGCATTGCTGGCTGCGGGCTACAGCATCGTCAGTGGCCTTGAACAATTGCATGTGCCTTCAACGCTGGCAGTGTGGAAGTGTTTTTCTGGTAAGGTTGGCTGCGCTGGACTACTTGTTCTGTGATTTACCGTGTCACAACGTGCTTGCCAGGCTGATGGCAATACAGCAATACAGTTCAGTACAGACCAGGCCTGTTATGCAGCTGTCACATCCGGAGGGCTGCCGACTCCGTATGTCAGTATTGGCGTGCGACTACTGTTCTGATACAAAGCTGCAAGTGATCTGAGGCCGACACAGCTTTTACGCGATACAGTGCTATCATCTCTGGACGGAAGTGCTGTGTCGCACTTCAGCAAGGTGTTTTTTGCGTTGCGAGGCATTTATCTGTTGAAAACCCACTGTTGAGAGATATCGTGCACCACGGCACAGCACTCCGCACCCATGAGGGCAGTAGTGTGCGAGAAACTCGGGGACCCCACCCTGCCGCTGGGTGCAGGCATTCTGCGCCTCGCAGAGGACATGCCTAGCCCCGAAGTGCAGCCGGGGTGCATCAAAGTCCGAGTGACAGCTGCAAGCCTCAACTTCCCCGACGCTTTGCAGATAAAGGTGGGTCGTTGCAGGAACAGCAGCTGGGTAATAGGGCTGCTGGGATTCGGTGCGCATGAGGCCTCTAGCAGCTCTTTCCCACGCTTGTTGCATGAACAGTGGTACGCGAATGCTGTAATGGCCGCTGCGACTTTGTGCAGCTGCAGCTGAGGTGCTGCTTACACAAACTGCCGGCACAGCCTGAGAGCATGCCAGTTCATATTGACGGGGTTGGTCTTCATGTTAACACTAGCCTTTCCCAGTTCACTCCAGACAACTTAGGCCCTTTTGAGACCTTCATAGCAGCCTTGCTTTCTTCATAGTCGCAAGTATCGTCACCATGTAGTCGTCACATGCTCTGCCGCTGCTGCTGTTGATGTAATTACAGGGCCAGTACCAAGTTAAACCGCCTTTGCCATTCATTCCCGGCAATGAGGTCTCGGGAATCGTATCACAGGTACGTACGGGGGCGCAACTTCTGCCACTGTATCACTGCCACTGTCAGTTTCGAAGCTGTCCAACACGCTAGCTTTTGAAGGCTTCAATGGCGTGTAATGATGATGATGATGATGAATGGCTCGCAGATCAACAGCGTGCTGGATCGTCAGTATATGGCTGCCAGGTCACCATGCGAAGGTCTCTAGCAATTTGTAGTAGCGGCAGCAGTAGCAACTGGCTGGTGTGGTGGGGGGGGGGGGGGGATGGCGTGCAATAGCAAAGCTCTGCCCCATCCTTTTGGTTTTTTTGCAAGGTGCATCCCTTCTGAATCTGATAATGGAAGTCTACTTCGCAAGTCTCTTAGGCTGGGACATGCAGCAGCAGCGATCTAAGGTGTTACTTCCTCACCCCGACACGGCCCTGCATTCTGCAGCAGCTGTGGTTTGTAGTGTTTCTGGGTGTCTGCAGATCGTGCTAGTATGGGGAACATATGAAGGTTCTGCAAAATTCGCCATGTTTGCGCTGTTCAGGAATGTTTACCCCTGCTGTACTGGGTCATCATTCCACCTCAGCTCTTGCTGCTGCTGCTGCTGCTGTTCTGCAGGTTGGTCCCGGTGTGAACGGGTTCAAGCCCGGTGACCTGGTATGTGCTGTGAATCAGGGAGGAGCTTTCGCTGAGGAAGTGGTGGTGCCTGCGGTGTCTGCTTGGCATATACCAGGTGAGGCGGTGGTAGGGTGGGAGATACCGTGGGGTTGCAAGGCAGATTGACATGTGTGTATTGAACACATTCGAGAACCAGGGGCACGACCGATGGCTTATCTTGTTAATGTTAGCTATTTCGTTATTTGTCTGTCTCACAAGGCGAGCCTGCCGCTGCTGCCAGGTGGTGTTGCTGCTGCTGCTGCCAGGTGGTGTTGAATGAAAGATGTGTCTGCATGTCTGCTGCTGCTGCTGCTGCCAGGTGGTGTTGATGTTGCTGCTGCTGCTGGCGTCCCAATCGTGTATGGTACAGCAGATCTTGCTCTGAGGCACAGAGCAGGAGTCAAAGCTGGTCAGACGGTGCTGGTGCTGGGGGCAAGCGGTGGGGTGGGGACAGCAGCAGTACAGGTGTGCGGCAGTTGTTGTTATATTTGGTGTCAGTGTTGTTATGTCTGGTGTAATTCGTATAGAAGTGCAGTCTAGCGGTCAGTTCGATCTGGGATTGGTGTTTAAGGTGTCACAATGGATTGTTACATCTGCATGGTTGAAGCGGCCACAGCATTAATCTGCCGGGCTGCACTTGAATACAGAGCAGGAGTCACAGCTGGTCAGACAGTGCGGGCGCTAGGGGCCAGTGGTGGTGTGGGAACAGCAGCAGTACAGGTGGGACAGTACCCATCTCTGGCAGGAGTTGGCGTTATCTTTGGTGTCATTGTTGTTATGTTTGGTGTCAGATGAAGCCAGTGCAGTCTAGCGGTCAGTCGGATCTGGGATTGGTGTCTTAAGGTGTCGCAATGGATTGTTTCGTTTGCATGGTTGAAGCGGCCACAGCATTAATCTGCTGGGCTGCACTTGAATACAGGGCAGCAGTCAAAGCTGGTCAGACAGTGCGGGCGCTAGGGGCCAGTGGTGGTGTGGGGACAGCAGCAGTACAGGTGGGACAGTATCCGTCTCTGGCAGCAGTTGGCGTTATCTTTGGTGCCATATCACAATGCAGTCTAGTGTTCGCAAGTTTCTGAGACAGTTCGTTACCTTTTGGGTGATCGAAGTGGCTATAGCAATCCGTTCAAGCCTTCTTGGTTTTCGATTTATAGCTATATGCAGATTCGCCACCCCTCCAGTTACGGACAAAATTGTTTAAACTTATCACACCGGGTTGAGATAGATACTGCATTCAAAACAGCATATTACTGCATATTTCACAGCATTCTGGCAACAAACTCATGTGCCTCAGACAGAGAGGTGTGTGAAGGCTGGACAGACAGAACTAATGCTGCGAGCGAGTACTGCTGTGGGAAACAGGGCTAAGCGAGCCACAATCCCTTGGTTATGTAAAAATGTACTGTACTGTACCGTACGGTGTTTGGCACGTCTAGTGCTGCTGCTGTTTATCAGTATGTGTTTGAGCGTTTTTGACGTAGTGCTCATACTGCTGCTGCTGCTGTTGTTGCTGCTCCTGCTGCTGCTGCTGCTGCTGCTGCAGATTAGCAAGGTCCTAGGAGCCCGTGTCATTGCCGTGACAAGTGGATCAGACAAAGTATCATACTTGAAGTCAATCGGTGCTGATGCTGTCATTGATACTGCTGCTGCTGCTGCTGCTGGCGGGCAGAAGCTACACAAACAGATTGTTGCAGTAGCACCAAAAGGTGTGTGGTTGCCCTAGATTCCTCATGTTTGAGGTTTCCTGCTTCCAGGATGCTGCCGAGCCTGATCTAATTGATTGCTATTATAATCAGAAAGCTTATGTACTGCTGATGCTGCTGCGGCGGATTGCTGCTGCAGTGCTGTCCTGCAATCTCAAGTATATCACAGCATGGCTTCCGTAGATTCTGTCAGGCATTGTCAGCTGCAATGAACCTCCCCCTAGAGCTGCAGATGGCGCATGAACGGGTTGGGCCTCCTGGCCTCTGGCCTAAGGGGAAGCCGCATGCGACAATCAAGTTTTGCACAATAGCTCGTCCTCTTTTGCGCATGTTGCCAGGTTAAGGTTCAGCACTTGTCATGCCATTGGGGGTTCTGCATGAGGTGGCATCACTGGTCTTGGAAGACAGGTCACGTATATTGGTTGGGTTGGCCCTGTTACGTGGCTTCCAGAGCTTTAAAAACTCTCCTATGTAACAGATCCAATCGAATGGAAAATCCTGTACTGCCATCGCTGCTGCTGTTGCTGCTGCTGGCGCTGCTGCTGGTGCTGTAGGTGTAAATGTAGTCTTTGATCCCGTTGGTGGCCAGGCCCTTTTCGAGTCTCTCAAGTGTGTGGCCTGGGGGGCTCAATATCTGGTCATTGGGTTTGCTGCTGGTGACATACCAAAGGTGGGAGATCAAGTCTCTGAAGCACAACCCAGTGTTGACACCTGCTCGTCTGAAATGTTTTTTTATGGGTAATGTCGTATGTTGCAAACAGGCCGCTGACTGCAAGAAACAGGGGCAGAAGTTGCATGTGGTTTGCATGTAATATGTATTCTTGGGGAGCAAGATGCGTACTACGGTCCAGGGCCATTGCTGCTGGTGATGTTCCAAAGGTGGGACATGAAGTTGTGAGCTCTGAAGCACAACCGTTGCGCCAGCGTTGACAAATACTATTTTCTTATCTTGAACATTTTTATCGGTAATGTCGTATGCTGTAAACAGGCCGCTGATTGCAATTGACACAGGGGCAGAAGTTGCATGTGATTTGCATGTAAACTGTATTTTTGGGGAGCAAGATGCTTACTACGGTCCAGGGTCGTTGCTGCTGGTGATGTTTCAAAGGCGTTGACAATACTCTTCTCTTCTCTATATTGAAATATCGTTGTTGGTGTTGCAGTACTACGGTAGTAAAGAGGCTGCTGTTTGCCATTGACACAGGGGCAGCAGTTGTATATGATCCCCATATGATCAGCCGCCTGTCACCATGATCAGCTCAAGCTTTTTGGGTGGCGACCCCCCCCCCCTGCATGGCACTGCAGCTTTGCCAGCGCATCTATCTTGTTGCATTGGCTCCGTTACTGTTATATGATGAGCGTACGATTTGCATACGATGTGTGGGTGCTGGGTAGCAAGTAATGTACTAGGGTCCTGCTTTTGTTGGCATGCTGATGTGAGTGCATAACCCAGTGCATTCTCCTTCTGAGGGTGTGGGTTTTTTGGTTGAACGTTATTACGCCGTGCGCTGAACAGCCATCGGCATCAAGCCCAGCATGAAGCCGTCGCCACTGCTGCTGCTGCTGCTGCTGTTGCCCACTGTCCTGCTCCTGCACTTCATCATACGCTAGTTTGACACACCACAGTGCCTGGTGTGTGGTCTGTTGTTTGTTATTTACATGCTTGATCTACATGCTGCAAGGCTGTTGTTGAAGCTATGAACACGTATTACAGCAGCAACTTCAAACCGCTGCTGCTGCTGCTGCTGCCACTGCAGGTGCCTGCCAACCTACTGCTAGTGAAGAACACCACAATGCACGGCGTGTTTTGGGGCAGTTACATGCAATACCGCTACAAGGTATTAGCTGACAGCATGGCCCAAGTGTTGCAATGGGTGGGAGAGGGGAAGCTGCAGCTGCAAGTATCACACAGGTAACCGTGCTTCCGCATCTTTCTTTTGTTGTGCCGTTGTGGAGTTGACATGAGGTGGCATCACTGGTCTTGGATGCCAGGTCACGTATATCGGCGGGGGTGGCCCTGTAGCGTGGCTTCATGATCGAAGTAGCTCTCCCATGTAACAAACCAAACGGAACCAATTTGAAAACATCTTTTCTTTCGTGTTTTGTCGTGTATGCTTGTGGCCTGTAACTCATGTTGCCACTTCCTTCTTGCATGCCTCACATTTTGGCTGATGGTTTTGTTGTGGACTGGTGTGGGCATGGGCCAAGTGTTGCAATGGGTGGAAGAGGGCAAGGGGCAACTACAAGTGTCACACAGGTATGTACATACGCCAATGTCTTGATGCACTTATATTATAGACTGGCGTATTGCTGTTTGCGTCCGTTGTAGAGTTGTGCTATATGTTGTGAAGCACCCTCTAGTATCACACAACTTTTGTAACATTTTTCTAGTAGAGTACTAGTATCATTGTGCTCCTGTCAGTGTCTACTGCTGTTACCCAGGCAATGTTCAGCAGGTGAAAAGCAGTTGCACAGATGATTGCAGCTGGGCAGCTGCTGGCACAGTATAACGCTGATGCTGTCCATTTGGTGGCTTTATCAATGGTTGGTACTAGTCAGCCATAGCCATACAATTGGTGGATCTGTTTGTCTGTAAATGTAATCATGAACTTTATACATTTCAGCCTGCCCCAGTCACAGGCAACAAGAAAAGAGTATAATATCCATGTGCAGGATATACAACAGACAACCAGTTGATAGGTGTGGGCACACACAGTGCCTAGCCAAGGCAAGACACAACCGGCAAGCTGCCCAGCGACCAACAACAACCAATGCTCTGCCTAGTGACACGGTATGGCATTTTCACTGTCTGTTGCAGGTTCCCTCTTGAGCAGATCCCTAGTGCCATGTCAGCTCTACTGAACAGACAAGTGAAAGGTAAAATCATCATTACAATGGACAGCAGCAGCAGCAATGGTGGTGGCAGCATTGATGTAAAGCAGCAGCGGCAGCTCGAGCAGCAGCTGATCAGCAGACTGTAAGTTGCTGACAGGGCAGCAGCAACAGCAGCAGCAGCAGCCATGATGATGGTGGCGGTCGAACTGATTGGAGCAGTAGCAACAGTTGAGCAGCAGGGTTGAGATTGCTGGCAGCAGCAGCAGCAACAGCAGCAACACTGCCCCTCCACCCTGGCAGGTCGAAGGTATTGATGGCGCAGACTTCAGGGTGTTGTCTGTCTTGGCTCACTATCAGTTGATGTATAAATATCATTATATATGTATGCTACCCACCAGCCATAGCATGTTATCTTTTGTATGCCGCAAGAGCGAAGGGTTTATTCAGTATGCTGTGTAGCTGCCATGGCAGTTGCTTGATTGGGAAATGCGTATGATGGTGCCTGTCAATGTCGACGCTGGGGTGAATTGCGTATGATGGTGTCTGTCAAGACTTCCTTTTGGGTTTGCACACATACGTACCAACCCTCCTAGGGCAAATTATGCCCTTGAGTGTGTATTTTCTCCGAGGCTTCTAGCAACTATCGAATGTATTTCGAAGGCCTGCCGATCATGGGCTATCTGGTAGATGTAAGCAGGGCACTGCATCCGGAGCATCCGGGATGCTCGTACAGTAAACGGTCAACGCACAAGCGATGTGAAGGTAACCTACTCGCAGCACAGACAGTTGCAGTTTGTCAATACGCACGTGAATGGTGCAAAACTGCTAGACGAGCTCACCACGCACGTAGACCTGCTTGCGATCGCAACCTGTCCACAACGGCATGTGCAACTCTGTTGTAGGGTGCCGCGCATCGAATACCAGCTAAAAATATCCTAAAACAGTTTGCTAGTCTCAGGCGAGTGATTCGAGTCAATGTGGGGTCGTGCTTGAAGGGCCGTAGATTAGTCAGGAACCGACTAAGAACCATCGGAGTTACGACTGCATAGCTGAGAACGTTCTCGGCGTTCTTGAGCACTAGGAAGTCAGTATATAAGCTGTTACTCCCTGCCAACATGTTCAATACCAGACATTTTCAAACAAGTACCTCAACAGTACTGCGAATAGCAGCCCTCTTTCTGCTCTGCGTCTTGATACTGCGCCTCAAACACACATATAATACGCTAAGAGCTTTCCAGACTGCGGAACCGGTTTTCGAGGACTATCCATTGCAGAAAAGCCACTCAAAACTGCCTCACACAGCATCGGAACGAGCATTTGACTTAGCAGCTCAAACAGCAGTAGAGATGGCGACCACACAGCAAATACTTCGCCCTATTACCAAGGTGGTACAAGGCATGAAGCTTAGCGAGGGTGCTGGTGTCAGGATATGCCGTACGGTGAGCGACTACTGCACAACAGCAGCACCACTGCTGGCGACCGTGGCTTCACATTCATATCACACCTTCGGCCGCTTCTTACGCATCCCAATTCATGCATCGCAAGCAACACCAGCGGCATCAGTGCCTGCAGCAGTGTTTAATGCACCATGTACAGAACGGAAGGCTGCTGTTGTGCAGGAACACTAACGGCAACCTGGCTGATATCATGCACATGTTTCATGCCTGTATTACAACTTCGTGTGCTTGTTTCATTATATTTACTTATTTGTACGCGTAGGTTGGCACTCCCAAGCTTCGTAACCTGGTTTCAATTTTACTCACACCTTTGGCCACTTCTTGCGCATCACATTGCATGCATCGCATCTGACACCGGCAGCATCAGTACCCGCGCCAGTGTTGATTCACCCTATATACAATGCAACGCTGCTCTTGTGCAGCAACTCTATCAGCAACCTGGCTCATGACATTCACATGTTTCATGTCTGTATCATGACATTGTGTGCTAATTTTATCATATTTATTTATTTATACGCGCAGGTCGGCACTCCCAAGCTCCGTAATCTGGATCCTTTTTTGATGCTTGATGAATTGAAGTTGCCTGTGAATCAGGCTACAGCCGGCTTCCCCAACCACCCCCACAGGGGCTTTGAGACATGCAGCATCATGCTGGAGGGGGAAATGCAACACAAAGATTCAGCAGGAAATGCGGTAAGTGCCAGGCCATGTACCTATCCATGTACTGATCCATGTACCAATCCGTGTAGATATCCATACATTGATCCGTGTACCAATCATTTTGCAGCAGCAACCTATCAGATGGCAATCAGTCCATTTGGTCGGCTAGTGTTGCTCAACCATCTGTTGTTTTCAGCCAGCAGGTAGTCCTGCCAATGTGTTATAACTGTTACAGCAGTTCCGTGTTGCTATACTGTGTTACTACCATCATTCACTCTGAGATGCCGGTGGGCAGGGAGGGGCTGCTGGTGCTGCTGCTGCTGCCATTGCTGCTGCAAATCAAACTGCTACAGGGTGTAAGACGTCCTGGTGGCTATCTAAATGGCAGTTGCTATGTAGTCTACTTCTATCATGCACAACTCTCTCGCACATGCATCTCAATCAAGTGCTGCCGCCGCCGCTGCTGCTGCCAACCCACTGCTGCTGCTGCCACCCCACTGCTACAGGGTGTCATAGGTCCCGTGGTGTCCAATGGTCGACAGCCGGTCGAGGCATCATTCACTCTGAGATGCCGGTGGGCAGGGAGGGCTGCTGGTGCTGCTGCTGCTGCTGCTGTGGCATTGCTGCCGCAAGCCAACTGCTACACGGTGTGATAGTTCCTGGTGGCTAGCCTCCTATCATGCACAACTCTCTCGTAAATACGACTCATCTGAGTGCTGCTGCTGCCACTGCTGCTGCTGCTGCCACTGCTGCCAATCCATTGTTACAGGGTGTCATAGGTCCTGGTGGTGTTCAATGGATGACAGCAGGTCGAGGCATCATTCACTCGGAGATGCCGGTAGGCCGGGAGGGCAGACTGTGGGGATTCCAGCTCTGGATAAACCTGCCAAAAAAGTACAAAATGATGAAACCAAGGTATGACACAACCCAATTGGTGTGCTGCAGTTGTTTGGAATGCTAGACTCTAGACTCGTGTGCCTATCTATTTGTAGTATGTAGCTGCTCAACAGGCAGGCAGTATACAGCTTGTGCTCTGTATCAAACTGCCAAACAAGTGCAAAATGATGAAACCAAGCGTATGACACAACCAATGTGTAGAGTGCTACAGTAGTTGCTTGGTGCCTGTATGGAATGTGAATCACTGATTCACATGTTGGCCTTCAAATCCTCCATCTGCAGTATGTAGCTGCCCAACATGTAGGCAGAGAGTATCAATTTAAGTTTTCAGATGCTTCTTACGTAGTCTTGGGTTTCTGCTGCTGGTGCTGCTGCTGTAGGTACCAGGACTATCAATCAACCGACATCCCCGCTGTGGATCAGCCCGGCAGTCGTGTGCGTGTCATGGCTGGCCAATATGCCGGCACCACCGGCCCAATTGTTATGAAGAACCCCGGCATGTTGTTAGATGTTGTGTTACAACCGGGAGCTGAGATCACTGTGCAAGTTCCAAAGGAGTATACCGGTTTCATCTACTGCTATGATGGTGAGTTGATTGGGGCTGTGTGGTATCAAAAGCACTCATCCACTATAATGAGCGGAAGGCTGATAGATCCATGTAGTGTATCTACTCCATGGGGGGGGGGGGGGGACAATTGCAACACAAATGCAAAAATGGAGTTGGAAGGCCTGCACTTACCCGTCCGTGTTGTGAGTGACTCAAAAGTCCTCCGGTTCATATGCAGCAAGACAGCACAGGAAAAAAAGCGGCATCTTAACACAGCTGATGAAAGAGTAGAATTTACACACTCACAAACTGTCACAGGCATATTGAATATGCCTTGTCATATTGGGTTATGGGTGCATGATTAAGCTCAGTGTCCAAAAGCAGGATTTGGTTGTTCTTCAAATCATGCTCTTCCCTGGTACGACAGTCTATGTCCCGTGCCAAGGAAGCACAGCGAACCGTAGCTCAGCACTTGCGCATATGCATGCCACCTGCTGCATGTCAAAGACACAAGTATTCAACGGACATGCAATCTCATGTTATTATCAAAATAACAGTTACTGTGGCTACCTTACATGCTGCAGGTGCTGGCACAATCAGCGGTACAGAAGCCAAGCCCCAACATGCTTTAGTCCTCGGTGAAGGCGATCACATAACTGCCAAAGCAGCAGCAGCAACAGCAGCAGGCCCCAGCAGCAGCGACAGCGACACTGAGGGTACATATGGAGAAGGCCGGGGTTTGAAGTTTCTGTTGATAGCTGGGGCACCTATTAAGGAGCCCATTGTGCAGCATGGGCCGTTTGTTATGAATACTCAAGATGAAATCATGCAGGCGTTTAAAGATTATCAGAATGGGATGTTGCAGAACCCGGGTGACGATGTGTGGGCATCAGATGATGAGCTATGAGTGAATGAGTGTTTTATTTGACATGAAAAATTGACAAGAACGAACCAACACAGTTGACTAATGATAGACATGCCAGTTGTGATTCCACTGGGTTGTGAACTGCAGGTTGATAGATGGTGGGTTTCAACTGAGATGATGTGTTCATAATTCATACGTGCATGTGCCCACGATTTGGTCCATACTATTGTGTTTGGAACGTGTCTTCTTACTCGTTCATGAGTATGCTGTACGGGGTGTTGATGATTGTACGGCTGTGGCTGATGGTAGTAATCAATTCACTTGTTACGAATGTGCTATACTTGTGATCCACACGAGCTGTCAGCGCTGTTGATTGCCGCGAAAGGTCAATCAACCGTTCCGCTGTTGGCATGTGCATTAAGTTGTAAGAATACGGACATCAGTTAGGAGTGACTCAGCTAGTGGGATGCTTGATCGGCCACAGGACTCAGCCCCCAGTAATGTGAGGTAGTATTGATGACGCCGGCGGTCACCGGTGGCTACGATAGCCACACGCTGTGTGCAGTTTGTACGTGGCATATGACACTGCAGCTTTCCCCAGCGCAGTTGGTTTACCGCACGGCTCAGTCACTTTCATACATGTGTTGCCGCCTGCCTTGCCCTGCCAGATGCCGAATGGCATCAACACAGTCAGCATAAACGCTTATTAAACACAGGAATAATTAAACCATTATGTGCCGGAATTACAACAGGGAATCATTTCATACGCTATGCTTGGAGCGAATGCTGTGAAAATGTTCTTATGGAAGATGCTGCAGCATCTTCCATAAGGACATTTTCAATCACTGTATGCAGCACACAAAGGCCCTGCATCAGCTGCTAACATGGCACATGCATGGCAGCAGCAGATTTGCTGACGGCAACTTTGTGAAACGGTTCTGATGGTGACTGCGGGTATATGTCATAGCCTTGGGCCATCAACCCTGCGCTTCTTGGTGACACAGTGAGTTCAATTATTCCCGACGAAGCACCATCTACATCACACAACGTTGAACTTGCTGTAGTGTACACTATTGCCACAGTCACTGGCAGTCCCAGAATCACGCACACCTCCAAAAGCGCCTGATACAGCGGACTTGCATAAGGTGTTTCCTGCCTGTATTGTCTACTGTGAGCAGCCTTCCATGCTCAGTTGTGCCTCATGTTGGAGTGCTGCCTTGTGTGTCGCACCTTTCACAGATATGAGTGCTATCATGGCGTGAGCTGGCTCAATATCACCCCCCACTGAGTGGGTTGTTGTTCCGCCTTGAAGGCGCCCCAGAGGGTGGTCTAATCTTGGTGTGTCAGTGTGGCTGACCCACCAAGTTGGTCCCAAAGGCCTTGCGGCCGGAAAGGGTAATTCTTCTTCTTCTTCAGCGGACTGGCATGATGGTAACAGCCCTAAACAACGATAACATGACAACACCCACAGACATTTACACGGTTGTATACAAAATAATCATCAACTTCTAGTGTGGGCACATAATAGTATCTGATACAGCGGTAGTGTACAATACAAGACTGTACCATGCATGCCTAGTAGGCATCTTTCAGCCTGTAACCTTACTCCCTAGAATACCAAGGCACACACTAGCCAGAATGAGACAATTGGGGGACCTTTTGGTGAATTGGATTTAATTTGGCTTCATCCTGTTTTACTATGCATCCTTCAGCCCTCCGTTGTCTTTCTTTTGAGCATGTCCTGCACTAGCTGGCGTCTCGGTGTATCTCCTGGCCACCAAGATATACATGATGAGGCCAACACACAAGATGCCAGCATTCAACCAAAAGTACCTGCATGTTTGATCAACGCATGTGCACAGATTTGTTATTTTTATGTTGCTTTGTTACTTTGCTGATAGCAGTGTCGTAGCAACACCCTGTGCAACATGCTGCTAATGACTTAATGCTCAACATGTATGACAAACATAATTGAATTGTGGTTGCATATCGCCAGTCGCTCTGTTTCTCAGCTGTTGTACGGCCGTGCGCAACCAGCGGCAAAGCAGGAGGTGCTGGTGGAAACTCGGCATCGCCAGGGATGTAGGCAGTGGGCATTAGTCTGGCATAAAAATTGAGCTTGGGCCCAAGCACGAGCTGGTGTTATTATTGACAGGTAAAGCATGCACGAAACAGGTCCGATGCATCTACAAGATATCAATACATAGCTTAGCACTTCTGCAGGTGCTGTCCGTAACAGCGATACATTGAATTAGGATTATTCACTATATGGTCACATGCATGTCGTTCCCAATAAAGTCCTTTATCAGTTTCATGATCTTTGCTCACCAATCATAATGTCCAAACAGCGGATTATCTGCCACCCATAAGTCATTTGGTGCTGCTGCTGCCACTGCCAGGTTGAGTCCGCTGGCCAGGTATGTTCCAATTGCGACTGTCAGTAGATTGACAGATGCGCCAAGTGACCGCATACCATCGGAGACCTGTGACACATGACAGGACACTTTTTGAGAGGCGCCTACGAACCAGGGCTAAGTCTGAGTTAGGCTCTAGCATAGTTGTGCAGATTTATGCACGTGCTGTCATGAAACGTCAACTCCTAGGATGGCTGTGAGGTTTTGCTGCCAGCTATGACATACATTGTTGCCGCCTCCTGAAATGGGGCGCGAGGCCAATGGCCACAGAGCTATGGCTGGTGGGTAGCTGATATATAGCTATGATATACTGCGGACACATGTATCAGCTGTACGCACAGCTTAATATATATAATATAGTCCACAAAGAACATTGGCAACTGCGGACTTGTGAATAGTCCTCATGCTTGCAGTTACCGTCACATTATAGAGATGACCAGCCATCACATCACAAGCAGTAGCTAACTTGAAGCATAGTGCTGAGGCAAAGGCTGCTAATGAGGAATTGCAGTGTGGCTGTTGACTGAGCTGCAGAGCCAGTGTGGCTTCATCACACCAGCAGGCAAACACTGCAGCTGCTATCGTATTCATGACCCAGCCGTACTACAAAGCATAGTACATAGACCAAAGGCTGCCAATGAATTGCAGTACGACTGCTAGCTCTGCTGCAGAGCCAAGTTGACAGCAAGACATGTGGAAATAACAGGTGTACAACCTCCGCCTGTGAAACATTGGGCCCCGCGGCGGAGGCGATGGCCGTAGGGTCATGGCTGACTGGCAGGCAACCATCATATGAGCAAAGCATGCGGCAGTGCTGACCAACCTGTGTGTAGAAGAGCTCTATGCATCCCACATTGGTGAACACCTCTGATACACCCAGCAAGAAGTAGGGTATAGCCTGCCACCAGATACTGCAGAAGAAAATAACAAACGGTTTGACGGTTACAACATATGAGACAGAAATCAAATTAGGAGTTACCTGCACTGCTGAGACCACACCCCTGGAACCAAGGCCAAGCACAAGGCCATCTGGCAGATAGTTGACCAAGCAACATGATATACAAAACCCTTAGTCAGTGAACATGAAGCAAGGAGCACATATGATATCGTGCTAGCCGATTATCTATAGATATAGCTAGCTAGCACGTGCTCTCCAAATTGAATCGACTCCATTGTCTGACAGTCCGACAGTGAGTCACAACAGTCGTACCTCATTGGTTGCCTGAATTCGGGTTGCAGCGGGTCGGCCCCCGGCCCGGCAGCCATGAAGTTGGCCACAACACCTGATTGATGTATAACCCGGTATCTATAGCAACACAAGCAGCAGAACAGGTCTACAAGGTTGGTGGCTATGCATAGCTACCCATCAGCCATAGCTCTAAAGCCATTTCACAAGGTTGGTGGCTGCTGTTTGTGCTGCTGCGTAGGGCCACAGAGCACCATTGCGAGGTACTGTGCATCTCTTATAAGGATATTGTTGAGTCTGAAAAACTTTGAGGTGCGAATCCCTCCCGGCACTAGCTAGGGAGCCAGCGAATGGCTCATGGAAAGGCAACCATAAGTGGAATTTGCAATCAGCAGACGTCTCTTGCAGCATGCTAGGCTGCAACTAGTTGTTGAATACTACATGTACACGTCGCCTCTGGTTCCATTGACAGACATGAGTGACACTACTGGACAAGGTAGTTCAGCTTGATAAGCAGTGCAACATCAATGCAATAATCAGGGAAACTGCAGACACAACCAAATTCACCTTCCCATCTCAATCAGTGCTGCGCTAACCAGTGCCGCGATCTGTATCACAAAACCCAGGCCAATCCTCATCGTCATGCTGATCGGCCGCTTGAGTCTGTTTGTCAAGGGCACAAGCATCAAGTCGTAGCACACCACCGTGAACAACACCCCAAAGGTGTTGGCAAATGATATGGAGCTGGCTGGTACTTCAGTGTTTCCTAGTCTGCGGTCCATGGCGTCTCCGGGATACGGTAGGAGGGTGAATATTGGATCGTATGTCATCTGAGATTGCAGCAATTTGTGGCAGAGAAAAACATTACTCATTGGGTTTTATTGATTCTCCGTTGCTTTCAAGAACAGAGTTGCAGCTGCTACAAAAAGTGCTGCAGTTGCACTGTGCACGATGCGCATGTGCACCTCTGGTTGTGTGTCCTATACTGCATCAAATGTAGAGTCACTGATAGCACAGTGAAATGGGAACACTCATGAATGAGTATATGAGCTCCGCATAGCGCTTTCAAGAGAGCGCTAGCGTAAGTTAAGGGAGGGTAATGTGTGTGTTGGGGCGACTCCACATTCTCTACCGTGGAACACTCTGCTGTACCAGAAGGCATTGGGGCCTGTTGCGAAGGTCACACCTGGTAAATGCAGATGCACAGGAACAGTGGCATGACTCCCAGAAAAGCTTTCGTCTCTTCGACCTCAGTTACGCTCACTGCAGAGCCGCCTTTGCTCTCACAGATGATGGCCGCCTTGTCAAGACACCTGTAGATTTTTATGCAAACATGAGCAACAGCTTATGGTGAGGCCCCAAAACCCGTAGACAACTTGTTGCACACTTGTTGAGCCAGTTTATTCAGGACGACACAACAACGATGTCCAGCACAGCGCCGGCGCTGTTATTGAGCTGCCGATGCATGTTCGCCCGGCCGGTGTCATCATCCACAGCGAGCCCCGCCACCGGTAGATATTCTGCGCGGGGTCGCTGGCTTGCCTGGACAGTTTCAGACTGGTGACCATGATAAAACTACAATTTGAGTGATCGCACCTCATGCGCTTCGTGTGTTCCATTGTGAAGGGCAGAGACCCGGTCGCGTCCGCCGGGGGCTGGTGAAGGTCGGCCGGGTCCGCCGGTAGGCTGAGATGGCGATTTGTAATTGCACCTGCAGACCATACATTCGTTTAGATCCTAGAAACGGTACACACTCAGCCCTTGCATTGCCACGAGTCCTGATTGTTGCCGCAGGGTCTGTCACAAGCGAGTATGTACAGGGTCAGTGCTGCAAACGCGGGATTACCTCGCAAGACCCGTACGATGCGTGTGAACGGCGATCCCTCCGGCGGCACTCGGACATACAGCCCGGCCATGGCTCCAATGACGAACATGGCGATCGCCACGGCGAACGCAATGGTTGGGATACCGAAGCCGACGCCGTAGCCCCGACTCTCCTGGACTCCGACAACCACGGTGGATGCAATCAGTGCACCTACAGACGGACAACAACGTGGGATATTGAACACAGCCTAATGCCAGGCTTTTGAGGCTGCCTGTAACATGCTACTGTAACTGCACACCGGGCTGCGACATTTCCAGCATGCTGGACAACTGACACCTGCAACATGCATATTCTTGGCTTCAACATGACAGTCGTGTCACCTTCAGTGGGTGCGATCTCCTGCTATCCACTGCTGCCGGCAGGCTGCATGTATGCCAAGGCAGTCTATTACGAGTTGGCGGCTCACCTATGTTGATGACAAAGTAAAACCAATTGAAAAAGGAGGACCGCCAGTGCCTGCAAGAAACACACCAGAGAGCTTTCCCAATGGATTGTTCAAGTGGTACAGCAGCAGCACGGGGTTGACCTGCCACATAAGGCCTACAGTAATCGCTGATTGGCAGTGAAGCTGTGAGTGCCATATCAGCCTTACTAAGTGGCGGCTGGTTTGACCCCTCTGTTGCATGTTGCCCCATAAGTAGACCTGCAGCTGTTCAAGCAGTCTGGGCAGTATGCATGCACTGTCTCGTAAACTGTTACAAGTTCTGTTACCTCGGGAATGGGGTGCGGATAGATGGCCAAAGAGCTATGGCTGGTGGGTAGCTTATATCAAATAGTTATACAACACCTACCCACAACATATATGCCTGTTACCTTTCTGCCTTGCTGGTGTCGCTGAACTGATCACCACCGAAGCTGCTCACACAGGGTTTGATGCCACCACTGCCTAGAGCTGTCAGATACCTGATAATCACAGCAGCAGCAGCAGCAGCAGCAGCAGCTTTGAGAGAACAGCAGTAATGTATTAGACACCGCCCAGTTACAGCCAAGAGCACAAAGAAGCAGGGATTCGAGGCAAGCACCTGGCCGCCAACCTAGTAATTTGACTGCATCGAGCAATCGATTGTCTCCCACACTCACATGAAGGCCCAGAATATGCTTTTGGTTGTTTCCATTCCTGCTGCTGGTGTGACACCCGGTAGCGGCTTCACTGCGGGGATCAGGTTCACGAGACTTACACCCAGCATACCCTGAAAACAGCAACACATAACACAGCTGTTTGGTGCATAGCCATACAGCAGCATACGAAACGGAGTGGAAGGACTGCCGGGGCTCTGCTGTGTGCTCATATGCAGTACTCAACAACAAGGTTTCAGTAGATTCACTGCCGCTGCTGCTGCTGCTGCCGCTGGTGGTTGTGGTGCATTGTGCTGAGAAACTCTGTAAGCTTTCTGTCATAAGGCCACTCCAAACAAGACATATGTATGTCAATACACACCTAAGTCTCCTCATCGAGAACATTAGCTGGACAGGTACTGCTAGTACATATCTAGTACATCGGCACGGCGAGTAGTACTGGCCGTGCCTATGTACTAGATATGTACTAGCACTGCCTATCTAGCTATTGTTCTGTGACTATTAGATAAAATCTAGCATATGCGCACTGCTGCACTGCCCTGTCACCTGCTGCAGTCTGAGCTCGCCACTGCCTCAAAGTGTCGGCCCTGAGCTTGCATTATGTTTATGAATGTACAATGCTGCTGCTGGTGCTGTGTGATTGCTGCTGCAGACTGTTTGTGCACCAGTCGTCACTCTAAACAGTTGGTGGAACACCACCATGACCCTTTTTACGAACTTGTACGAACAGCATAGGCTAGGCAGGATACTGCTGCTGCTGCATAGTTTCTGTGCATTTGTCTGATTTGGATATTGGCAAGCATGCCCCAGGTCTGAACCAAAATGTGATGATTCAATGCAATATGCACGTGTTTTGCTGTTGTTGTTTCATGGTGCCAACTGCCGGTCAGTGCTGCTGCTGCTGCTGCTGCTGCTGCGGGGTGCCAGCTCACCACAAAGTAGATGATGCTGAACACCAAGATGACCCAGAATCTTCCCATCACAGCATCAGCTAGGTAGGCACCAATCAAAGGTGTCAGGTACACTGTGGCCTTCCAAACTTGAAGCTGCAAAGCAGCAGCAGCAGCAGCAGCAACAGCAGCAGCAGCAGCAGGCTATAGTCAACATCTGTCTAGATTGAGAACTGCAGCAGTGACATTGTGACGGCCTTTAGCTTAGTGACAGCCTTGAGCTGTTGAGATCGAACGACAGCACAACAGAGCACTAGGCGATCTCTGCCGCAGAAAAACAATCCTCAAGTGCATGCTGGGGCAACATGGTTGTCGCTTGATGTGCAGCATATAACATCCGATTGCTGTTACTCTACACAGAAACAGACGGATCGCTGGTCGCACGTCACATTGCCTGCCGTCACCGCGGAACGCCAGGTGACAAATCATCCCAACTCGGATATGATTTGTGATGGCCATTGATCGTTCGGCCAAAAAGGTGCACGTTGCTCACCAGTTGTGATGCTTCATCTGCTGGGTACCCCAGCACCTTCTTGAGGTAGAGGCCCATGTTGGTCTGCAGTCCATAGTAGGCTAGCCTGCAAGGAACAAACTCATGCCGGCCCTGATTCGCGACGTGCAACCAAAATCTTGATCTTGTGTGCATGATCGGTCATGTATTGTACAGCTTTGATTGGCCATCGCAGCCATAGCAAGGCTGTGAGAGACTCCTGCCTGTGAGAGAACTTGTATGCTGAGGATTAGTGCTGGAGCTGCTGTTTGTAGATGCAGACATCATGCTGGATGAATGCTGTATATGGCATAGGGATCTGATTTGGCTGACCGTGCTGCGGGCAAATAGCTGCTTTACATGCTTCTGTTGCTGCTGCTGCTGTCTGAACAAGACAGTAAATTGATTGAGACAGCTGCTACTCGTGCGCTTGATCCTGTACCTTTCACACAGCTCGTTGCCTGCGCGGCAAACAAGGCGTGGGGCATGAAGCATGTCGCACGACGATTTGGAGTCAAGAAAGTGGCTGTGTATCCTTGCAAAGCAGCAGCAGGTCCAACGACTGCACTTGCTGTCACTGCAGAGCTGCGCTCAAAGGCTGCATTGTTAGTCACCAACAGTGTGACAACTATGATCGCAATGCACGCACCAACACGCGGGTCACTCGAGGTCCCCGACACGACTGGTCCCGCCATCCGCGATGAGCACGTGGGTATGCATGCCGCAGCAAAGCAGCCAGGTAGGCTTTGTAAGCTTATGAAAGGTAGAAACGATCTTACCAAGGATGCACAGACACGCCATGAGCAAGATCTTCTTCCTGTGAGTTGAGATGCTGTCCTCTGGTGCAGCTTCTTCGCCATTCTTGCCACGTAAAGCTGCATCGCAGCTGCTGAATTGGTCTAGACTTTCATGCGCTTGCTGAGTACCAAGAACGATGCACTCTTGCTGCGTGGGCGCTTCGAAAGGATCCTCGCGCGAAGGCATGATAGCGAGCCGTGCGTGTTGCTGAGCATCCACCCGGATATTCAACGCCCAATCTCTCCTTGTACGCTTCCCAGACAACCAAAGATCGGCGATGCGGTTCCAAACAGCCAGATGGTGAGCATGTTATTAGCGGGCCCAGCGATGACTGACAGAAGCGCGAAAGCCGGCCCAAAGGTTAAACCTGACCAAACGAAAAATCGTGTTCCAATAAAGAACAGCAGTCCCTACGAGCAACGTGAAGCATGACCAGCACAGGTGCTGTAGACAATCCCAGCACTTGAACTAGGCGCGTACTTGCTGGACTCAAAAGCAAGGCACGGAGTCTATTGTAACCCTGCATTCATGTGCCACGCCGTTGCTCGACAGCGATGATTGCATGCATCATATCGCCACCAGCATCACGTAATGCCTCCTCGACAATCTCCCGCCTTGCACCCGTCACGTCCATAACCTGCTGCACCATTTGCGGATCTACCTGTACTGCTGCTGCTGCTGCTGTTGGTGTACTGCTGCTGCTGCTACCCCGACCAGAACCCCTCCCTCTACTCCCCCCGCTTCCCCCTCGCCTGGGGTTTAACGATGCTGCTAACTCTGCTGCTGCAGCAGCAGCCCGAGGGGACAATGCACTGCTGTCACCCCTGCTACCCCTGCCGGCGGCAGCAGCAGCAGCACGACCTGCCTGAGTCCCTCTGATCGTTGGTAACGCTGGTGGCTCTGCTATCGGCGTCATTGTGCCCGCTGATGGCGGCGAGTCATAGCTGAAACCGCCAGGCGGCGAAGCAAACAGACCACCCCCACCTGCTGCTGCTGCAGGCGCTGCTGCTGCTGCCATTGGGGTGGGAGTAAACACATCGCTGCCAGATCCTGGTGTGAATACCCCCACCCCTGGAACTAAAAATGATCCTGCATTGCCAAATGTAAAACCCTGCAGATCTTGCTGCTCTTCTAAACCCTGCTGTGGCCCAGATGACTGTGGTAAACCCCCAGTAGGCCGTTCAAGCCCCGGCGCAAGCAAATGCATCAAGTTTGTCCGCCTGGCCGCAGCTGCACCTGATGGACTGCTGCTCCTACGTCTGTTTGCTGCTGCTGCTGCTGCTGGGGGCGTGATGTCAGGAGTGATCCCAAACCCTGGGAATGCATTTGCATGTGCATTTGCATTCGCCCTAAGTCCTGCTGCTCCTCCTAACCCGGCAGCAGCAGCAGCAGGGGTTTCTGATATAGACATGCCACCGGTGCTCATGGCACCTGCTGTCATCGGTGTCCCTACTGCTGCTGCTGCTGGCCGCAGTGCAACAGCAGGGGGACCTGTGGGTGTGATGAAGCTGAATGGCGCGGGCGTTGACATATCCATATCCAGTGGTGCCGCCGCTGCTGCTGCTGCTGCTGCTGCTGCTCCAGCTGCATCGAATGTCGGCAGCAGCATTGTTGACATGCCGTTTCCTGCTGCTGCTGCTGCTGCTGCTGCTGCTGCTGAAGGTACTGCTACAGTAGGTGGCATCGGTGTTGCTCCTGTTGCTGCCAGCAACTGCATGTCATCATCACTTGAGTACCCGTCTTGGTGTTGCTGCTGCTGCTGCTGCTGTGGGGTCTCTTCATCAGAGTCATCCATGACAACACTGAATGCACCTACAGCAAATAACAACATGGGCTCATAACTCATATCCTCGTTCGCCACAGCCTAGCGGCCATCGGCCCCGCACCTCAACTCTATTTCCCAAAGTGGTTCTGGAAGGACATGGCGGTATTTAAACAGCTCTGTCCCGGATCCTAGCACGGCTTGCATTCTAGCACATTGTTGATTCACAACTCGTCATATAAACTAAACAACATCAAACATCAAACATGGGCTGTAGTGGCCTGGTGTCCGTGCCAATGCAACAATGCGGTGAGCTCAACACTCAATGTGTGTTGAAAATTGCTGGCAGCATCTCAATCGAGCGCCTGAGCGCACTTTGCAGCCGTCCCCATTATTGACTGGCAATCATAGCACTACACATCTAACTAGTCAATACATTTGATGCGAAGAAATTGGCATACAGTAAACCCTTGATATTGTCACCTACTTGGTGAACGGGGTTTCACGTGACAGTTCGGAATTGTGACAATTCCGGGGGTACTTTCCACCCGCGGCAGACCCGGCGGGACGGAGAATCTTGTGACTATATCATGAATGTTCCAGTAACAAGTGTGACAATATCGAGGGTTTACTGTACACCACTGGGTGTGAAACACTGTGCACAAGCTGCCACACCTCGTTGCATTGCCTAGGCTGCATATAAGGCACCGCGAAGGTATGGCAGTGACAGGATGTAGCTGTATCACTGCTTT
>NSMO01006972.1:3608-16090 GCA_002588565.1 Coelastrella sp. UTEX B 3026 | reverse complement strand
CTCTGCTAACCGTTGTCGCGATTAGCTATTGTCTATGCCGATTAGGCAGGTCCGGTTAGGGCGTGCGTCACGTAACAAGGACTCAAACGTAGGCCTGACTTAGGCACGGTGAAAGGCTCGCACCGTGCCACTAGGGGTGAGAATTCCTGGACGTGTACTCTAGAGTGTCCTGAGGCAGTTTGGACTTGTCTGGCCGTGCTTGAACCATCTCATTAAAGACCCAAACCCTACATCGTTGTCATTGATCTGCATTCAGCACCTTACATCACAGGGACACCTGATGCGAGAGCAACACAATCATCCATACACCGTGGCCAGAACAGAAATTATCTGGACCCTAATTCCTATCAGCGTTTCGGCGGTGGCAGGCACATGCCCCTGACACAGACACAAACTCAGACATAGAAGGGAGGTCCAGTTTCCTCTTGCTGGCCATCTCAAACCTTTTCTTCATGGAATGCTGTGTACTCCCTCAACTTGTAAAAGAGACTGAGCCAATGCAAACAGGATAGATGTGAGGCCACGCACTTTTGCTTGCCAGCCACGGCTGAATGCTATAACATTCAACTTCAAGTTGGAAGGCAGATAAGTAACTCTGATTTGTCCACAGATGCACTGCCCAGCTGCTGAGCCTGCAAATCTGGTGCAAGCCACCAAGCTGCTCTAAGTCAGATCGCCAGAAGCACTAAGGCCCATGCCAAAGTGCACCTTTGGTCTCCGAGCCAGTCGGGTGATAACATCTGAGCAAACACCATGAATTGATTGCACCCAGTACAATATAGTTCTGAAAATGACACTTGTGCTTGCCGGCCTGACAGCACGGTGGCCAGCTAACAGAGGTGTGTTCTTAGGCACAGATGTAAAATCCAGCTGACACAACATGCTGTAAGCTACATGTGATGACTCATCCGAAGAAGGTTAACTGCATTTGCAAACACCCACACACATGTACTACTGATTGCATCTGCCTCAGTAACAGTCAACAACAGCAAGGGAGCAGCGTTCCTGCAGGACCCCCCCCCCCTCCCTCCAACAACACACCATCTGTGCTGGGCTGGCAAGTCACAAGCCACAGATGCGATGTGCCTGCATAGTACGGCAAGTCCCTGGCCGCTCCTCTCCTTTTGGGTAGACTAGGCTGAACACAACTCTGGCACATTCCGACATGCTCGGCCAACGAGAAGTGCATTCAAGTGCTGCTGACCTCATCTGAGCCTTTCATCTATCGTACATGGTGCGTGTGCTGAAGCTTTGGATCAATTGTAACAAACTAGCATGTGACACTAGTATTCCCGGTCGAGGAAGTTGGGAAAGAAACACATCCACCGCATGGCAACCTTTGTCCATACGCTGTAAGCACTCGGCAAACAATGCGGAGCCCAGACCAGGCAGTACTCCTATTGCTGGCAGTTGCTGTGCTGCCTTCAGGTCTGCATACGACAAGTGTTGTAACTGCACATGTTTGGTGAATCTTGACCAGAGTTCTGTGCGTGGTTCTGACTTGTCTGTTGCTGGTGATGTGCACCAACCAGCTGCAATTGCTAGCATCTGCCAAGGTGTAATGGTGGAATCTGACAGCAGCGTCTGCACATCTTCGCAGTCCCATGCACATAAGATGCTGGGTTGTGTTGCAATGTCAGCCGCATACCCAGCTGCTTTGCTAGCTAGTTGGCGTCGAATTGTTGACGCTGTTGCACCCAACTCCACTGCAGCCGGCATCATGGTTGAAATGCTGTTCAGGCTTAGCTTTCCACCTAGTAGCATCTCCAGCCCCTTGGTGGCCGAGGGTACCTGGTACTGGTCTGCTAACTTGTAAAGCCCAATCACCTGCTGCACTGGCACTTCTGCTGTCATGCCATACATGTGCCTCAGCAGTAGTTGCACAACTGCCGGATCTGCTTCCTTGACCTCTACAATCCCTGAACCCTCCGACATGTCACCGCAGGTAGTAAACATAGCGCGAAATACTGGGCTCGCGGAGGAAAGGACTACCTTATGGCACGGTATGCTGTTGCCATCTGTAGTTGCAACAGTGCAGTCACTCAGTTCTTCTGAGCTGTAGTAAGCCGACATGATATTTCCGTTGCCAGCCAGCCGGAACTTATCAGTAGACGCCTGCAACGCGTCGGCCATCTGAAGGCTTTGCAAGGACATACCGAATTTGCTGTGGGGCAGGAGCTGCCTGTGCGTTAGCTCTGTTGGTTACTGGTGCCGACAGAATGAGACGCTGTGCCCCCCATGTTATCAGCGACCGTACATAGTGTCTGCAAGACTGGAGGGAGCGGATGCATCGTCACTTCAGTTTGAATGCCATTGTAACATGCCGTTAGAACTCATCTTGTCAACACAGCTGCCAGTCGCTACAAGGTTCTAGTTGGCTTGAAAGGTTTGCAGCTATGACTGCGGCGCAGAATGCAGAGCAGCCATCCTGACATGCAACTCGCAGTTGCCAACGGCATCAGGCTCAATTGAACTGCAAAGCCCGCCGTTTTGTCTTTCAACGCTGAGACGTCAGCCCCTGTAACAGAAGTAAAACTTCATAATAGTTTCTGAAGATGATGAAAAACAAACAGGAAATGAAGGCAGAAGCATGCATGCTGGTGAACAAAGCTGGCTTGTCTTTTTTAAGGCGTAAGTACATCTTATAAGTTATAAGACCCAACGAGGTGTCTTACAAACAAATTCACTCTCCAAAAGTAGCCGAATGCATTTGTCCTGTCACACCATAGTGGGACTGCAGCAACCAGAGCAATATGAACCACAGCCGCACCACCAGTGCCCGCTGCCACTTTCAGCCACACCTGCCAGTTGAAACACACAAACATGACGCAGACAAAGGGAAGCATATAGCCAACCTGATATCATACTGATCAGCAACAGGAAACACAATGCCTATGCAAGACATCAATGTCGCGACTGTCGCGATCGGTTATCTTGTGCTGCTGCCAGCCACAATGCTTTTGCGACTGTACCACATGGGTGCAGAGCTGGGTTGAGTATCCTTGTCGACAAGTTCAACTTCTTTGATGAGACGATGCCCCTGCTTGCTGACGTGAGAGCTGGTGCGCACCGCCAATGCACAAACAAACTGGAAGAGTAAAGCTACCACTTGCATATGGTTGACATATGGTTCTACCAGTGTGAAAGCTGATCCACAGCACAAACCACAGCAGCAACAGAGCACATAGGTGGCTGCCGCTGCGAACTCTGCTGCTACACGGTCAATGCAAGCAGCAAGCAGGCGCACCGCACTGCAGTGTCCAGCAATGCACCTTGCCAGGACAAAGGCAGCTGCACAACCGTGCGCTGCGACCCAATTGATACAGGCATGCATGCAGACGGTTGCTGCAGATAGAGAGTGAACGAGCTGGTCGGCGGCAATGAGGGCGCCAACTCACCCACATGTACAGCTGAATATGTATGCTGACATGACAAGCCCAGCTTGCAGCAACTACTGCCCGAGTTGGTGGACAGCTGGATGCTGCTCAATAATAGCACTGCAGTGTGTGCTCAAGCGAGCTGCCCTCATTTCACTCCAACCTCCACCTTGATGTTCATTGCAGCTAGCTCAGCTGCGAGGTATTTGAACACGTAAGGCATGGCCACACGCTCAATGCTCTTACTGGAGTTGTCACACAACCGACACACGACCTTCGCTTGACCAGTGGGCTGCAGGAAACAAGTCCAACAGAGCAACTGATCAGTAAAAGAGCCGCAGAAGTCTCTTGTAAGGCTAGAGCTGACTATGACAGCAGACAGAGCCCTGCAAGCGCTGCTAGCAAGAATGCAATGCAGCAGTGCAGAAATCAGCAGCCAGTAGCATGAGATGTTGTGCCATGTTGCAAAGCAGCTATACTTACGCACCAGATGGTGTTGTGCTGAATATGCACAAAAGTATGAACAGCCTGGCACAGCAAACACTTGCATGTCATCGTGCAACACTTGCATGCACATCACTAGGAGAAGCAGCTACACCAGATGCACTGACATGATTGGTGTAATGGTGCAACTGCACAGGCCAGCAGCAACCCTCCTAAGGCACCCCCTACCTTCATGCTGCCCATAAGCCCATGTGACAGTCCTCCCACAGCAGGTGCCTTAGCCAGAGGGGCCAAGATGCTCCCACACTGTGTGCACACATCCATCACGTGGTAGTCACTGCACGTGTGTAGCCGGTCGTGCAGCAGATACGCTGCTCCGTGTGCTAACAAACTGTCGCGTTCCATCTCTCCGAAGCGGATACCACCGCCTAGCTTACGGCCCTTGATGGGTTGGTGTGTGAGCTGGTTGATGGGGCCAGTGGAGCGAACCTGTGGACAGCAACATACACGGAACATTGCTCAGGCACTTTGAGGGTAAGCTGCTTGAGAGCGACTCCCAGCAGGCAGGTGTGTGCACAGGCTGTCCATTCCAGGTGTGCCAGCTGCCACGGAAGAGGGGTCAGCCCTTGATTACGGGCTGGCGTGCAAGGCAAGTGCAGCTGTAGACCACTGATGATGATCCACACTGAGCAGTCCTGCACAGCACTATGACAAATAGCGCGGCCAGTATCTGTTTGGCATGTCGTCACCGCACTGCGCCTGGGATGAGAGAGACAGTCTCACTGAACCCACACAAGACGAGATGCAGGAGCACAAGCTGAAAGTTGCCTGACAACAACTGCACATGACAAGGTCATGCTGTCGCTCAGCTGTGCTGACCTGGAACTTGTCTGATACCATATGCCTCAACCTCTGATAGTACACCACACCGATATAGATGTCACAGGGCATCTCCTCCCCGGTGACTCCACTGATCATGGTCTCCTGACCGTACTTGGCAAAGCCAGCAGCTTCTAGCTGAGCACCAAACTCTTCTACAGGGTTGATACGGCGCTCAGGAACCTTGTTGCGCTTAGGGGTCTTGCAACTGTGAACAAGTGCCAAGGACGACCACACAGAGACATTGCTGAAGTGCTGAACCAGAAATGCAGAACCAGTGCCATGTGTTGATGGAATACAAGGTCGTTGTGGTGTGTAAGCACTTTTTGAGGCATGTAAGATGACTGACAAGCTTCCCAGGATTCAGCTGTGCATGCTTGATTGCATTGTGGTTGTTGCTGCCAACCTTGAATGTTCTGGTGAGTGGCTGACCAGTACACCACATTAAGCAGCCTGCTGGACCTGTTTATGAGGTACCAGCAGTGTTTGTTGGTTTTGCAGGGTTTGGAACCCAGTACCTCCAAATGATGAAGGCCTGGATGAAAGTCTCTGCTACTGTGCAGATAGCCCACATGACCTAGAAAGCTATTGCAACATTTCCACTACATGCCTGAATGCATATACTAGCTGACTCAAAATTTGTTTGGGAATGAGATGACTCACTTTTGGAATGGTGAAGCGTCCACAAACTTGCCATTGATGGCTCCCGCCTTAGCTGCTAAGCTCTCCACTAACATGCCAATGGTCATGCGGGAGGGGAAGGCATGAGGGTTGATGATTAGGTCAGGCCGGATACCTACGACCAGCAGGTTTAAACCACCACCGGTTCAGCAGTGTAGTAAGGCACAAGGCAAGCAGTGAGATACTGGGCCAGTGGTGTGAAGCTGGGTGCAGGACAAAGTCTTGACGTGGGCTTATGTGGAGTTGAGTACCCGCCACTGCACGCAAGGTCTGTTGGCCCTAAGACCCAACCACCACCAGACCGTCCGCTGTAAACAGTCCTTTGGACTTGCATTTCAACCTTCACAGCAGTGTAACACTTGTCAGGTGCTGGCGCTGATATCATTGACCATGGAGGTCTTCATAGCAACACCTCGTAAAAGATTATACTCATTTGTCGGCCAGCGAAAGATCGGGTAGCTGCCAAGGTAAGAGAAACAAGTCTGCCTGAAATGAAGTGCAGATGTTGCAGACTCATGAGCTCACCCGTTGAAGCACAGTAGGGCATGTCTGTGTCCGGCCAAAGTATTGACAGCACACCCTTCTGTCCGTGTCTGCTGCTGAACTTGTCACCAATGACAGGGTTACGGTTGAAGCTCATCTTGATGTTGGCACGCTGGGGCAGGCCAGACTTGTCACCAACAAGTGTAACCTGCAGGAACAGGCACAGCAGATTGCAGTCATCTCCTTGTGGCGATTGGCCTGGTGCAATCGCTGGGTGGTAATGCTTCGGCAGACTAGTCAGCGCCGGCAACAGTCCAGCACCAAAAGCATGCCAACATGTGAGCAGAGTGGCGCGGAAAGCACTGGTTTCTGTCAATTGTCTTCAAGTGTGACAATGCATGATGCATCATCAAGCAGCACTTACTTCCTTCACCACATAGCCAACTGTCACCAGACAGACCTGCCACCCAGAGTCACAGCAACTGCACCCAACACACCCTCATACCTCAACCCTGAACATCCACCACCCCCACCTGCTCTATATGTGCCACTTCCTCTCCCTTGAGCTTGTGAGCCTTGTACCTGCCAGTCACCAGATCCTTAGTGGTATAGATCGTCTGACCTGGCCAGATGACAGAGCCCACAGCAGGCAGCCCATCAGCTTCTAACCGCTCCCCATCTTTGTACACACCCGATCGCTTGATGGTGCCCTGCTCGGCTGCTGTGCTTTGACTGAAGGGATAGGCTGGGCAGTTCTGCGGGTATTTCTGGCCAAAGGCACCAACAGGCCGGGGCTCCCTCTCAAGGGACTTCTTGGCAATGTCAGCCTGCGATGTACACATGCAGCAGACAACCCAGAATCCACTTCTGAGCGATGCTGTATAACCAAAGGAAGGGGTACAGCTTGATGAGATGATGCATAGTTTCTGTCAGACTACTGGCGTGGCATCATGCTGCAGCTGCACGGCCTGGACCTGCACACAACTATCTGGCAAGGACTTTGCAAACAGCCCATCACAACACTGGCTTGCCAACCAAGGCCCAGCTTCGAGCCTGAAACAAAACACACAAGCCACTACACCCACTCACCGACTGTGGCTCCACTGCAAAGACTTGCTTGTTTCCTCGTTCCTTGTCCAGCCTGACCATCTCAGTCTTGATCAGCCGTCCGTGAGCAAAGCCACGGTCTACAGATGACTTGTTCAGGATACATGCATCCTCCATGTCGTAGCCGGTGTACGCCAGCACAGCTACTATGGCATTGGTGCCAGCAGGAAACTCATCCATCATGAAGTCATTGTACCTGGGAAGCAAGCAGCATATGATGTGAGGATTATGCGCCAGGCAAACAGTATCCAGCTTGTCCACGACTGTTCAGTATAAGAAGCTTGCAGCGGCCCAAGGTGAGGAACAGCAGTATAGCTGGCTTGCATTGGCAGCTGCCACGTTGTAACCAGGACACAGAGCGTATAGGGGTGTTATGTGATGTTTTGGTCGTGTGTTTTGTTGTTGCTGCCAACCTTGAGTGTTCTGGTGAGTGGCCGCCAGTACACCACATTAAGCAGCCTGCTGAACCTGTTTATGAGGTACCAGCAGTTTGTATTGCTGTTGCAGGGTTTGGAACCCAGTACCTCCACATGCAGAAGGCCTGGATGAAAGTCTCTGCGTACAGTACTGGGTTTGTGTGCACCCACAAGCAGGTGATCAAGCTTCTTGTCAACACATGCGGACACACAGCAGCTTTGTCTCAAGCAGCACAGCTTGTGCAAGCCAACTAGACTGCTGCTTGCCACCAGTACAGCTGCACCCCCCAAAGCCCCAACCCCAACAGCATACCTGCCGGTGCGTGCAATGGGTGTCTGAGGTGTCTGAATCCTGTAGAGCTTTGTGTCTGTCCTGTGCTGCAGCGCTTGAGCTGGTGTGCCCATAGTTTGCTTGCCCATCTGACACTGATACATGTTACGGGGTGACTGGTTGTAGTCAGAGTAGGGGGTCAGACTCGCTACTACTGACAACATGCCGCCTGCAGGTACACCAAAGCACATCAAGTCAGTGCAGCTGCAGGCACATGACATGACATCTTGGTGGACCCTTCAATTGCGGGCAGACTTATCAGCAATTCTTTGAGACTTTGGAGAAGATATCTACTGAATTTTGCGATGCCACTCAGCAACTGTTGATATTCCCTACACTGACAATCTAGTCCTTCTGAGACCAATTTCCAGGGGGAGCGTGTGTGTGTGGGGGGGGGGGGGGGGGGTGTAAACAACAGCAGGGCTCACCTGCTGAAAGCTCTCCATGTGTAAACCTGACACCTGGTGTACCGCCTGCCCCTCCGTCCGGGCAGTGTATGTCCAGTGTAGCCTGTTCCAGGGTACCCAGCAGCTCCAAACCTCCACCACCAGCCCAGTACCGCACAGGACGAGCCATACGTGCTGACTGAGTGAATAGAAACACTCCACCATATGGCTGGCCCATTGTATGTGGCAGATGGGCGATTTCTAGGTGCGAGGGCACCATACGCTCGCACGGTAGCAGTTTGCCCTGCAGTGCATCATGGTGTGGTAGCGATTGGTCGTAAGCCTTGGAGTGTTGCTGCAGTACTAGTAGGGCTGGTAAACTGCTCCTGAGCAGCTGGTATGCAGTTGCTAATGAGCTGCTGAACATACAGCTCCTTAGGCACATCATGCGGTTCTGGGGCAGCGCTAAATACAGCAGCCATAAGTCCTCTGATGTGGCACAAATAGAAAGAACATTCGACATGAGCACTCAGGCACATATTTACTTAGGGAATGAACCTGCAAATCAAACTTGCCGCATAAGCATGTTGGTTGTTTGGGCAGAGGGGTAAGAAATGGTTGGGATGGCAGATGGTAAAGAAAGTGATAGCAACACTAAACAACAATGTCTCCTGGGTCCGACACAGGTTGCTAGGTAGTGCTAGACAATCTGCTTTAAGCCAGGATAATGTGATTTGCCCTCAGACTACCCACACGGGCTGCGCAGCAACTGAGGTGTAGGAGACACACTCAGTGCAGCAGGCAGGGGCGACTTCATGCAACTAATTATGCTGGAAAGCATGCAGTGGCTGGGCATCAAATTCAAAGTCGCTTATGCGGGATCTGCTCTGGCAAAGGTATGACCAGGATGTGTGCATCTAGCACTGCCTCTCACATTCAGCAAGGTCCAAACTGGTTGAACAAACTACCATAGCAGCTGACACTGCATGCAGGACATCCAGGAATGCACCTACCAGCAACTTGTCTATCTTCCACCACATATCTTCAGAGACAGTGCCAATGATCTCCATTAGGTTTAGGTCGACCCCAGGTCGGCCCTTCTTAGCCATTTTGGCATCCAGCTTTGCCTGTGCTGCCTGGATTTTGACAGGGTCACCGTTGAGGGGATCTCCTTCACGTCTAAGCACTTGTGCACGGTCAATAGCACGGTCCATGGACAGCATGTAGGACTTGAGCAGACGAATCCTGCAGATTGACACAAAGGGTGATCAGTGTATGCCACACATGAGCCGCTGCGACATATAGTCATCTAGACATCACAAGCAAGCAGCAGAGCAAGGACAGCAGTGACATGACTGATGGATGGCCACCAGCCACATACAAGGATCAATCAAGGGCCCAGCATTCAAGTGAAGGTCCTGCAACAGACTATGAATTGAGCCGAGGCAGCTGGCTGCAGTGATGCGGCATAATACACTAGATACAATCATACAATTCAGATACATTCGAGGGCTAGCACAGCTCACCTGCTAACAAGCTGTTCAGCATGACTGCTGGCAACATACCCCACCACCTTGCCATCAACAAACACTGACATGTAGTCAGGGGCGGGCAGGTTGGGCACACTGCTGCTCACAGGCTGCATACCAAGACCTGATAGCGTCTGCGGCAGAAGGAGTACAGCAATAAAGGACAGCATTGGTAGTATTCTTCAACAACAACTGCAGAAGTGCATAGCCGCGAATGACACTACTTGAACGGACGCACAGAGAGGGTGAGAAGAGGGAGCGGGACAATGAGAAAGAGGGGGGGGGAGAGAATGAATGGAATGGAATGTGTTGTAATGCGCCTGCGAGACCGCCTGAGGTGTTGGTTGCCGTCAGGGGTGAATGGGCTGCACCTGGAGGTTGATGTGGCACCGGGTTACATCCCTGAGGGGGTGTAAACTGCCCACCACCAGGGGAAAAGAGAGACAGTGCGTGCTTGATCTCACTATGCAATAAGAAAAGAACAGACACGGTTCACAGTCAGAAACAAAACCAGAAAACAAGCGTTATCGTGCCACAGAACGCACAACCAAACTATGCCCTGGCTTTCAGCCCCGAAAGATGGTGTTGAATTGGTTCCTGTGAATCAATCATACAGGGGTACTGAGCAGAGTATCCCTCAGTCGAAAGGAACTGTCATCACTAAGCCAGACATAATCGAACGCTCCCACCTATCATGCAGGACTTGACTTAAAAGCACATGGGGCCTGATCAAGTAGGTGAACGCAGTTGTGCATGCATGTGCCCAGAGGGACGAAACAAGAGCCCAACATAACAACAAATCAACATACATCGGCTTTCAGCCCCGAAAGATGGTGTGATTTGATTCCTTTGGTATCAATCCTATAGGAGTACTGAGCAAAGCACACCTGAGTGAAAGGAACTGTCATCACTAAGCCATACAACACAGCAAGCAGCACAACATGCACAAGAGTGAATTGGTCTATGTGTATAGTGTGGTCTGCACCAAGTTGCAACCACCTGCAGGTGACTACACAGTGTGCTTACGAACTGAGACTGTACAGCAACTGAACACAAATGGCATAAACCTGGCATGCCTTTGAACCCAAATTAACATGCCCTGGCTTTCAGCCCCGAAAGATGGTGTTGAATTGGTTCCTGTGAATCAATCATACAGGGGTACTGAGCAGAGTATCCCTCAGTTTGAAAGGAACTGTCATCACTAAGCCAAGCATGTTGCACACATCACTCTCAGCTCCACGACCCGCAAGCACAACCACAGCCCCAACAAACAAGCCAGCAATGACAATGCCTCTGAGTCATCACAGAATGTATCTTAGCACAAATGAAGTCACGTCCTGTCGGATATCCATCTAGACGACGAGAACCCCAAACAACACACCCTACACACCTTGATAAGCCCTTCCTCAGTTTTATGTGGTTCTGTCGGCCCATGTGTGATGACCTGGCAGGCCGCAGTGAAGTGGTTCAGCAGGCCGCAGGGTGAGCCATCAGGGGTGTGCACAGGGCACAGGAAGCCCCAACTCTCTGGCAGAAGCTTGCGGACCGTGGTGGTGCGCAGCTCAGCAAAGTAGGATCCTCTGTGTACAGACCTGTAGGGGCACAGAAGGAGGCAGGGCGATTTCACATGTACAGCACGGACAGATAATCAGTAAGCTGTCCCAGCTGCTGACATGAGATACAGGCTTGGCAGTTGGGCATCAGGCGTTGGTGCCGGTGAGACACCTGCCACATGTAGGTTGGTGTTTTGCACCACACCAAGTTGCAAAACCCAGTCGTTGCACAAGTTCCAAAGCTGGCAGAGGATGAGCTGTGTGTGTGTAAGTTGTAGTGCGCCTGCGAGACCACCTGAGGTGTTGGTTGCCGTCAGGGGTGATTGGGCTGCACCTGGAGCTTCATGTGGCACCGGGTTACATCCCTGAGGGGGTGTAAACTGCCCACCACCAGGGGAAAAGAGAGACAGTGCGGGAAGCAAGTGTTGCACAACATCAATTGGTCTTCTTTGTGTGTGTTACTAACATGATGCAAGTGCAGATGTTTGTTGACACCAGCAAGCTCAAGTGCTGGGCTGCAGCGCAACGGCATGTAGCCGGGCTTCATGCAACACCATGACTCGCACGATCAGCTGCGAAAGCCAAGAACATACAAAGCCATCCAATGCCAACCCACCTAAAGTGACTTAGATATCTGAAGAAGTTGAGCTTTTCTGCCACCACCGTAAACCCTGACACCTGACTCAGGTCTAAACCGCTCTTGCTGACAAGGTTGCCGGTGTTGAGCAAGTACTCAATCTTGCGCCCAATGTCTGGCATGCGGTCAGTGAGCTTCTTCACAACAGCCGGATCCTGAACACACAGCAAACAGGCAGCAAGTAACACCACGCCATTGGGTGATGGCAGTATAACCCAGCCTTGCAGCTTCCACCACATTCGTCTCAGTCATAACAGCAGTCAGTCCAAGAAAGCGACTGCCATATGCTGCAGACAAGGTGCTGCAGACAGGATGTGCCAATGTGTTCTGAGGGGATGTGAAATGTGTTCCCATATATAGTGGCTAGCCGCAGTGGACATCTGCGCCCTGCCGTGGGTAGAGACTCCGGTTGTCAGCCGCACATACATTACAAACAGCAGCACCAGGTGCACACTGACAGTCTTGTATGTGATTAATTCCGGGCAGCAGAAGTAAGGGGCTGCGCCACACAAACAGGCCCGCCCCAAGGCATATAGCCGCCCATAGCTACATGCAGACCATCCATGAGTGCAAGCTACTACTAACGTGGCTGGTCAGCATAGAGCCCCATATGATATTTGAGACAAAGCAGCTGATCAAATCTTTCATGCTAATTCCAC
>NSMO01006951.1:5885-19624 GCA_002588565.1 Coelastrella sp. UTEX B 3026 | reverse complement strand
TTGAAAGGACCACAGCTGCCAGATATCACCGGCAGTGCTGGAGACCCATCAGCGATCGGTAACACCTTCAGGTTGCTGGACCCTACAGTTGCAGTACCCCCCTGCTTGCTCCTTACAGCTAGCTCCAACTGCATGCTGTCTGAGTTGCTGAGAGAAAACTTCACACGTGTACCTGTCTTTGACAGCACTGTTTGTCCTGTCGATTTGGTCTTCAGCGCCCAGGTGTAGTTGTACAGGCCTAAGTCAGGTAGCGGCACACCACTTGACACAGCGTCTAGTTCCATGACTGAACCCTGTGTTAGGGTGAGTGATGGAAGTCTGATAGTCACACTAGGGCTTTGAGCTGCAGGGCTGCCACTTGAACCTACTGAACCTATTGTGGTACTGCTAGACCCTGATCCGCTGACCTTCAGCTGATAAGTGCCCGAACTGGTGACCATCCCATCGCCAGCTGTCACCGCGATTGAGTACACCCCAGCTGCAACGTTTGCTAGAGATATCACCCCTCCTGACCCTGATTTGACATCACTTTCGCCCTGCTTCAACGCCCATTTGAGAGTTACAGGGTCCCCATCAGGGTCTGTTATACTTGGCAGAGTTACTCGGCCCCCTGGCTCGCCCTCTAAGGGCTGCAGCAAGACAGGCACCACAGGGGGATCATTCCCATCTGCTGTGCCCGCTGCTCCGCCACTGCTGCTGCTGCTGATGCTGATGCCACCACCTGACCCCAAGCCACCGATACCCACTGCCACATTCTTTAGCGCAATGGCAGTGCCAGCGCTGCTGTCCACAACCAGCAACCCAATTTGGTATGAGCCTGGCTGAAGCTTGATCTGCGCCACCCTGCCAGTTGCATTTGCCATAGGTTGCTTACTTGGCAAGCTGATGACTGCCCAAATGTACTGAGTGATTGTGGCACCGGGTTTGGGGCTGCTGTTTTGCGCATCTAACAGAATTGTGGTGGTTGCGCTAGGGGAAGCTGGTATGTACGACAGAGGCTGGGTAATGACTGCGATTGTACCAGATGGAGTGCCCCCAGCAACAACAAAGTTCTGCGGGAAGCACGAACAGCAAAAGTACACCTCGGGGTGCTGCCTGGACATATGACCAAGGAGCAGTAGCCGCCTTTGTGCACATGTGGTGTTTGCTGCATGGAGTTCCAAGGCGGGTGAATTAATTTTGACAGAGCTGCAACATGATTGAGCTTTGGCTTGAGTCGTGCTGATGCATTTCCTCAAGTCTGACAAAGGGATTTCTCACAGTTTGGTGGGACAGTTCCCAGATTTCTGTGTTATTGGGTGCAAAGAGTACCTTCTTGAACGGTGAGGTATCCACTGCTGCTCTTGTCTCTGTGTTACAAACATGCTGCATGTCAATTTCTAAAGTCCAGGACGTATACCATTGCAGCCCCCGGCTTCCAATCCCATTGTAACCTGCTGACAATCAAAACTACTCACCTGTGCAATGCTTGCAGTCTTGCCTGATGTGTCCTTCACCACCAGCGACACGATGTAACTCCCAACAGGCAGGTACACATAGGCGCCACTGAGTTGCTTCAAGGTCTGCTGGTACACTACTTGCATGTCACCAGCTTGCTGCGTTGTGATAATCCAGGCATACTGCTCCAGCAAGGACCCAGGCGACGGGCTTGACCCTGTAGCATCTAGCTGTATGCTGACGTTGCCCCCGTTAGGTGCCATCTGGATGATTGATTGTGGCGAAGCAACTTTTGCAATCATGATGGCGTTGGGGTTTGAACCTATGCCTGTGTTGCCAGATGATGGGCCGGTTCCTGTTACTGTGAATTGGTTGGGGCCTTCTGTGTCGCTGTTGCCTGTGTTGTCAACAACGTTGAGTGTTGCAATGTATTGGCCGGGGGCAAGTTGAATCGTGCTGCTGACACCTGTTGCTGTGGCTTTGGGAGTGCCGTCTGTGGATGACTTGATGACCCAGCCATACGCAACCTGCAGGGGGCAGATCCACGCCAGGTTCAGTGCCTCCTTCATGGTTGATGGCAGCGCAATAGCTTTAGTGCCTCTTTGATGCTTGATGGCCTGCTGATAGTTGTGATCATCTACGGTTTTGATGTTGCAGAGTCCTGTTGTGCTACCATTCAGGTGCCATATGTAGAGAGGTGCTTACCCAGCCAACGGCAGCTTGCAAGTGGAGCAATGTTTGCTTGCCAGCGACCCGAAGCAGCAGCGGCATCACACTGCTGCCTGTGCTGATTGCTAGATACCATTCTGTTTTTGCAGCAGAATGTGCATCAGCGCAATTCAATGGCCTTGAAGTGACGGAATATGCTACTTGGGGGTGCTGATTCCTTCCACTTGCTGAGACCATTGCAAACATACAAGACACAGCCGCAATGCAGGACACCCCCCACTTACTATTGTGCGTCCTGTGGAAGCATACGAACCAGTGGCATCCAACAGCACAGCTGCCAGGCCTGCAGCAGGTGACGTCTGCCACATGGAAAACGGCGACGGTGACTTGATGATGCCCTGTGTGGTTCCCGGGGGTGGTGGTGGCGGGTACTGCATAGCTGGTGGTGAGGGGGGAGGGCAGTAGCCCCAGTAACCGCCTGTGAAGTAGAAGCCGCCAGGGACTGTGCCAGAGCCAGGAGGAGGGCTGACCATCTGGCCTGCAGGGCAGTGATCG
The DNA here is from genome assembly GCA_002588565.1 of Coelastrella sp. UTEX B 3026. Taxonomy (NCBI): domain Eukaryota; kingdom Viridiplantae; phylum Chlorophyta; class Chlorophyceae; order Sphaeropleales; family Scenedesmaceae; genus Coelastrella; species Coelastrella sp. UTEX B 3026. Next base: position 16,963 of record NSMO01006951.1, on the reverse strand, counting down.
TGGGATTGGCCGGTAGCAGGTCGGTTGATGGCTACGGACGAGTACTAATGACTTAGCCAGGCTGCACATGACCTTGGCTTACAAAGAACTCATGTTTATACCCTCAGTGCGACAAAAACTAGCAGAAATTGACTCCAGAGACCATAAACTGCAAGACATATGCTGCACAGCGGTCACTGGAGAAGCTGTTGTGGGGCCAAGGTGCTAGTCTTACTGCTGCTACGGCTCGAGAGATGTGCAGCTGCCAGAGTGCACTCAAGCCCTGCAGGTTATCTGCTTGCAATCATAAAAGAGTCACAAGAAGGCTTGTGGAAGCTCTGCTGCAGAGAGTGCCGCACATCGGATTGCTTATGAAGCATCCTTGGCACTTTGATGCATCTTATAAAGAACGAAAGTAGTACCAGTACCTGTTGTAGGGTTGAATGCTCCTGCAGCGTTTGGGGTTTTGTCCAATGAACTGGCCCCCTGAACCCAGCTGACCACTTGCGTACTGCTGCGAACTACTCTGTGTGTACTGCCCAGCAGTCAAGCCAGCTGTTGTCGTGCCTACTGTGCCTGTCTGATACCCAGCATTATTCAACAGTGAACCCTGGTAGACAGTCTTTGCTAAACCCTGTGCGGTGCTGACACCCTGCTGAAGTAACGCACTACTGCCTGCAGGTGCCGAATACTGCACCTGCCCTGACTCTAACTTGGTTTGTCCTGCGCTTGATGTCCCCATATACTGCTGGCCTGTTCCAGCTGCGCCTTGATTGCTGGTGGTGCTGCCGGCGCTGCTGCTGCCACTGCCTTGCATTGCTGTGCCTAGTTTGGTAAGCAAGCTACCCAAACCTTGGATAGCGTTTGTGGGAGCTTTGCTGGCACCAGTCTGGGCACCAGCTGCAGCCGCAGCTGCACTGCCTGTACTGCTGTAGCCTGTACTGCCATACTTTGTATTACCTAGCAATCCTGCTGCATTGTTTGAATAGCTAGCATACCCGCCACTAGCTAAGCTGGCTAACAAAGTGTTATAATCTGTGTTACTACCGTAACCCTGCAAAGAACCACCGAGCACGGCATCAATTGCATCAGGCGTTATGAACTGGGAAAACATCTGATCATTCAGCTGCATCAGCTTACGCAGCTGCTGTGCTGCAATCTGTTTGCTTTCTGCGTCATTCTCAGCAGTAGCAGCAGCAGGATCCGCGCCGCTCCTACTGCCAACATCATTTGACTGCACACCATCATCGTTCAATCCTCGTTTTGTGTCATCATTTACTACGGTATCAGCATTTGCTGCACTATTGCTAAAGGCCCTGCTGCTGCTGCTTGCTGCAGCTAAGGTGCCAGCTAAGGCAGCAGCATCCTGGCGGTTTCCACCCAGCTGTGATGTAGGATCTGCGCTACTAGTACTGCTGTCCCCTTCCCTGTTTCCAGGTGCACCGCTGCCAGATTTTGCAGCTTCAAAGGCAGCAGCAACATGGTCAAACTCCACAGCAGTCAGCCTCCTTCCACCCAGTAACCGCCCCAACAAACCCCCCACACCGCTGCTTTGACTTGCAGCTTGATACTGACTGATGAAGCTGCCTGTGTTACCGCCCAGCTGACTTGCTAAGTTACCGTACTGGCTGGCACCTGCTGCGGCCCCGCTACCTGCAGTACCCAACCCCATGTACTGCTGCTGTGCAGTACTGGTTTGCATATACTGACCGGTTGTGGGGTTGTAAGCCATGCCGCTCTGGCTGCTGGCAGATCCTGCATTACTCGGTGTGGTTTGAACGTATTGGCCAGTTGCAGCATTGTATACAAAGTTCCCGCCCAGCTGTGAAGCCCCTGTCTGTTGGTATGCCCCCTGCTGAGTATACATGCCCTGCTGCACCTGCTGGGCCGCGGGTGCACTCACAAGTTGCCCTGTTGTTGGGTTGTACTGTGTGTTAGGGTACTGCTGCAGGTTCTGGGGAGCTACAGCCGGGTATGGCAGTTGGCCATTTGATGTGTAGTAGCAAAGAGGGACTGTGGGCGGTAGAGGGGGCGGGGGTGGTGCTGGGGGAGGGTTTGGGGGCGGTGGGGGCCGAGGGGGTGGAGGTGGCCTGTGAAGACCGGCCCAGAAGCACAGCAGCAGTGCAGTAGCAGTCACTGACAGTAATACAGGTTGGCAAGAGGTTCAGATTTTTCTCTACGGGGGCTCAATTGTGGTGACAGTAGCTCAGTGGCCCGTTCTCAAAACAGCGAGCATGACAGGGCGATGCAGCATGGCCTAGTCATCATTTGCATGGAGAAGCTCTCAAAGGTTTTTTGGCTCGAGGCAGGAATTGTTGATTTCTGGATGTGATTGCAGTAGGCTGGAATGGTCTGAGCCACATGTAGCTACAAAGTGTCAGCTCATCTGGCAGCTTCAATGCACATCGTCCATCAAGGCAGATATAACATTGAACAAAACCATGAAACAAACAAGAGAATGACCGCAATTATGACCGTTGGTCACTGTCCACACACCTTGGGGTAGTGGGGGAGGTCTTGTTGGTGGTGTGTATGTGGTGGTGAGGTCGCAAAGAATCTGCTGTGACTTCAAAACAGCCTCCTAGCAATTGTACTAGGAAAACCAGGAAACATACAAGAGAACTTTTCATGCAACTAGAAACATACTGTTTCTTCTACTGTCCACGCACCTTGGTGAGGGCGGGGGAGGTCTTGGTGGTGGTGGGGGTGGTGGGGGCCTTGGTGAAGGTGGTGGTGGCCTGGGGGGTGGGGGTGAAGGGAATGGGGGTCTGGGAGGGGGAGGAGGCGAGGGAGGGAAAGGGGGCCTGGGGGGAGGGGGACTGGGCGGCGGGGGCCTGCGTATGCACCAGCAGCAGCAGCGGCAGCAGGAGCAGGAGCAGCGCGGATGACCTTTGCAGCTGGGCGTAAGCTATGTTGCTGCATGCTTACATCAGACAACATTTTGTCAGGTGGATCCTGAGCCAAGGTATCGGCCTGAAAACTGGTAAGCAGGAGAGATACTCTTATGTGCTGGATGCAGCTGCAGCTCTCTGGTGGCAACAGCAACAGGACGCTGACTTTGCAGACATTGCAGCAGACTACAAGCGATCTGCAGAATTCGTATGCCGAGCCAAGGAAACTTCACTCAGCGAATCACATACAAACATGAAAATGTGCAATCAACAGAACCATCAAGGCAGACAGGCGCCCAACAGCCATGCAGCCCACCTAGGTGGCGAAGGCGGTGGAGGGGGCGGCCTGGGTGGTCTTGGAGGCCTGGGTGGTGGCGGAGATGCCCTGTAAACCCCTCCCGTGTAAATCCCTGTGCCACTGTAAGGTGGCGAAGGAACACTGCCAGACAGCACAGCCAATGCCATATTGGTGTAATGGGCGCCACCTCCGTCACTCTCAACCGTCAGGCTGACGGCGAAAGACCCGACACTTGGAATATAGACAGTTGCTGTTGTCTCGTAGGAGTTCTGGTAGATGTATGCGGAGAGGTCTTGCTCGATTGGGGCAAATTGGCGCAGGGCCCAGGTGTATCTGGTGATTGGGTCGTCTGGGGAACCAATGCTGCCTGAGCCGTCTAAGGTTAGTGGCTGTGCATCTGCCCAGTTCACAACACCTGGTCAACAACAGCACCGCAGGCAAAAGGTTGGCGAAGTGGGTTATGCACACCTTGACGGCTGTCGAAGGCACAGCTGGCGCAGATACAGAGTCAACCAGCTCACAGATGTACAAGGCACGCTGTTCTGAGCCAGCCAGTGGTAATGACTGTGCATCTGCCCAGGCCACAACACCTGGCCGACAACAGTAGGAACAGCACAAACAATCATGTAGCTGTGTGGTTCCATGGCAAAAGCTGGCATGGACGGCCTCAATCGTACAGCAGGAAAGCTGTTCTTATTGGCTCAAATTGTACTTCACTTGATACTCTGGTTGCACAAGGTTTAATGAGATAAGATTCATTGAGATGCAGCATGTTCCTGGCAGTAAACGGTTGACAGAGCTAGAACATTCTTAACGCTGAAGGTCAGCGGTGCATCTGCCCAAGTGACTATGCGCACACAGCAGGTACACACACGTTGATGGCTTTGTGTTGGCCTGCAACATGGAGTACGTTGTGAAGTTGCAGCTGTCACTTGCTGGCCTCGGTGCAGAAATCCCATGATAGCCTAAACCAGATAGGCTATGGTTTTACAGCTGTGCATGTTTGCAGCACCAACACACCTATCGGGTCTATGCTGGTCATACAAACCTCCATCATCATAGGCTGCTGAGCAGAAGCATACAGTTTGCATTGCTGACATGTCACAACATCTCACAATCTTTTATTACTTGTCATGCTGCAAATTAACAAGTGATGTCCTCCAACACCAGCTCACCCTCATTAGGCAGTGTTATAACAGGCACCGGATAGTCATCTGCACTGGCCACCCTGACCGCATACTCCTTGCCAGGAGCAAGAACTGGCGTGCTTAGCACAGCAGCAAGCTGCGACTCCCCCCATACAGAACGTGTTTGCTGCAGCTGCCTGGCAGATGGCTGTCTGGTGCCTGTAACCTCAGCTGCCTTTGCCACGTTGCTGGTACTCTCCTGCCAGCGTTGCTGCCTCTGCTGCTCCTGCTGCTGTACTGATAGCCCAGCTGGTGCAGTGACCCCTTGCTGCTGCTGCTGTTGAGAACTGTGTGCTGCAGCACCTGGTACTGTGGCAGTAGGCATAATCACAGGCTCTGCATTTGGTGCAGTTGGTGATACTTGCTTTCTGCTGTGTCGCTGATATGCTGCAGCTGCAGCTTCATGATCTGCTGCTGCACTCCCCTGTTGGCTGGGCAGCTCCTGGGCTTCTTGTGTAGGGGAAGCACGAGGCACCGCAAAGGCCTCCTGCGGCTGCTGTGCACTTGAATGTGAGCCAGCCTGTTCCTGCCATCGCCGCTGGTGCTGCTGATGGTCCTGGTGAGTCCGCCGTTGGCTTTCCTGCTGTTTTGACTGCTGCTGCTGCTGAAGCCGCATGGACCCAGGTACCAACAGGATCAATGATTCACTCGTTTGGTTGGCAGCCATCGTTAGCACGAGTGTGTAAGACATACTGGCCAGCACCGGGCACCTGATAGCCTTCAGAACCTGAATGGAATCAACAGTAAGCTGGCTAATGACCATCACAGCAGCGGAGGCAGCACAGCACTGTTGAGGTTGCACTTCAGCCACATTTTCATCACGTCCAATTGACGGACTTTGCAAGAATGGTGTACATCAACGTACGACTCACCTCAGAAGGGCGTAGTACCATGAAGCCCGGTGGCGCTGTGGCATTCGCGCATTGGCAGCTGCTGTACCTGCTGTTGCCTCCAGCAGTTGATGCAGCATCTTGAAGTTGTGCTGCCAGCTGGCAACTGCCTGTGTCAGCTGTCGATATATATTGGAGCGTCAGCGTTGCTGCAGACGGTGCGCCGCTGGCTACTGTGATGTTGAAAAGCAGCTGTGCTGCATCAGCGGCCCTGCTACTGCCAGCCTCTGTTATAGCTGCTGCAGCAGAAAGGCCATCAACGCCTGCGGAAGGATCCGCGGCGTTTGGTGCGCCTTTTGAGAGCTTGCTGCTGCTTGCTAGAGTTACGTATGTTGCTGCATTGCGGTTCTCTGCTGGCTGGGCTGGAACTGCTATGAGGCCCAGTAGCTGGCAAGCTCCTGTGTATGCAGCGCCGGTCACGCGAAGTCTGGGGTCTTTGGTGATGCTCGCTGAGACTAACTGTAGTACATCCGTGCTGGCGGCAGCGAGCTCGGTGCATGAGGTGGTGTGACGTGCTCCCAACAAGGCGCTGGTTTGCTGTTCCTTGGACTCTAGGCCTTGGTATCCTCGCAAGGCTATCAGGACCAGCAGAGCAGCGCATCGCGTATAATGTAGCATCCTCTAGATTTTGTGCGACATTGCGGCGCCGCGCTTTTGATCGACTGGCCATGCGACCGCCATCAACACATCAACAAAATCTTGATGATGCTGCAAGGCGTTCCAAGCACGCCTGAGTTGTGCTATGATAGCATGTTGCATTCTAGATGTAAAAGGTTGTGTCGCGACTCTAGATCAACAATTCCAGATGAGATATGCAGAAGGTTCAAAAACGCGGCAACCTGCTGAAATATCAGTGTCCTCTACTGATACGCATGTTGATCAAGATTTGGGCTACAGGCCACGAAATGAGTTATAAGCAGGCGATCAGCTTACAGCTCCGGTCGGCGGCTGTTTCTTATCTGACATGTGCTGCTTGCCACCACTGGTGGAGCAGCTCTGCCCTGCATATTGTTCTGACCTGCATATTGTTGCAGGCGTGCTTTTCATACTTTCAATGGCCAGCAGCAAGCATTCCTTTTTCTAGAACCTAGAAGCGGAGTTGCATTTCAGCTCGGAACTAATGCTACACGAGTATGGTTAGTGATGACGATCAAATGAAGGAGTTCCTGAGCAGGTGCTAAGCAGAGGCCAGGTCTGCGTCGGTGTAGTTTGTCTAACGTAATCGTCTGTTGAAAGGCACTTCTTTGCAGCACCTCAGTTAGCCAGGCACTGCAGTGCTGAAGCAATGCACACATATGGATGCACTCCAAAGCTGGCATCCTGTAATTCAAGTGAGCCAATGCACACAATAACTGCCATGAAAAGCTGGCATTCAGTCACAGGCTGTGACAGGCTGGAACTTCACAACTGTGGCCCCCCAGCCCCAACAGGCTGTGCACCCTGCTTTAGCACCTCCGGGTTTCTGATGACAGCACCAGCAGGCAAGCCACCCCGTCCTGCAGACCCTCCAGTTAGGCTGGGACCCGCACCTCCTGCACCACCTGACAGACCACCCAACAATGCACCCACTGCTTTGACTACATTCACGGGCGGGGGTGCAGGACCTTCAGCCTTTGGCAAGCCGCCTAACGCTGGTTCCACCGAAGTTGGCCAGCCAGCTGCTGATACCACGCTCTTCTTAGGCTCGGTGATTGCCGTGGTTGGGACACCAAAGTAGCTGGCCTGCGAGGCTGCCTTCACCTGGTTCGTGAGCCAGGTATTCTGGCCGACAGGCACCCCTACTCCGCCCTTAACACTAGGTGAAAAACTGCTGTATGCGCTGATGCTGGAAGTGCGGAAAGGCTGCCCTCCCCCTCCGCTGAGCTCCGAAGGCTGTGCATCGCCAAAGTTCGCTGTCCAAAATCCGGGCGCCGGCGGGTCCGGTGTGCACCCGGGCTCACCGTACTGTATGACCTTTCCGCCTTTTAGCGTATACTTCTTGCAGGGCGGTTTGTAGTTGGGGATGTCGACGCAGACGTTTCCGTTTGAGTCCTTACCGTCCTTGCAGCCAGCTTTTGTGTTGATTGCTGGCGTCACTTTCATTGGTATGAGACCATCGTCATCCACAGAACTAACGTCGATAACGTACACTGCGCCGTCCTGCCGCTCCATGTTGTTATCCCACGCCGTTGGAGCCCCGATGAACAGCAGCTTGCCATCAGCCGACAGCGCCACTGCCGCACCGTAGTTGCTGCCCGGGTCGGGGCTCGTATGCTTCTCCGCTGGACGATAAGGACAGCTGCCCTTCTCGCCGCTCTGCAGGTATTGCAGCAAGAAGAAACCGGGGGTGAATTTGCCAATGACGGTCGCCTCCGGACTGCATGGTGTCGCCATATCGGAGAGTACAGGCAACTGGCCGATGACGTGTTTGATCTCAATAATCAAATGCTCGACAAGTTGCTGGACAATCCTTGCAGCTTGCAGTCCCACACCCGGCAATCAACATCCTTGAAGTCATGCCAGACCGGGTGCATGCACAGTTCCTTCACTATCAGCCGGATATAATGGTAGTGCAGGCCTGGCCAATGCATACTCAAGACACCATGCAAACCAAAGCTGTAAACAGCCACTCACGTTCAGGTAGAACAGAAATACTGCCATCTGTTGTGGGTTGTAATCCAGGTCACCCACATAAGCTCCAGCTGCAAACTTGACCCTGTGTGGAGATGACTCAATGATACTCATTGATCCCGAACCTGCAGGCAGACATTGGTTTGGTGTGTTTGTTGGCTTACGAGGCTGTGTAGATGTCAAGCACTACACCAAATGTCACGAGTGCAGGTTCCTCTACAGAACCAACACAACCCTCTGGCAACCTGGTCCAGAGCCCAATATCTTGTTCACAGGCTGCCAGTCACTACTCTTGCTGCTGTTGATACTCGAAAAGGGAGAGCATGCCGCCTGTTACTAAGTGAATGCATTGCTGCCTACTTGAAGGGCAATGGTATATGCACAACTGCCAGTCTGTGCTGCTGGACTGCTAGTCTGTGGCCTGCTAGAACTGCAGTGATGCTGTGTCATCATGAGGACTCACTCGCTCTCCACATGTAGCCTGGCGGAGGTGCAATCTGACACCGTCTTTCCCAATTCCAGAACAACCCCTTGCCATCACCCTGGTACACCACCAACATGTTATTCTCCACACGTAACAGGTACTTCCCCTGCTGTGACAGAGATAGACCATTGTCTGTTGAGATACCCATGGTGGACCCCAGAGTCCAAGGGTCCGTCCATTGCTCGCCGTTGCTGATGGCACTTACTATCCTGAACTTTGCTGTGGCATCGTCCATACGGTACATGTATGTGTACTTGAACATCTGATTTGCCAACGCTGCTGTGCCGACTGCTATGGTAAGGCCATCACTGCTGATTTGACTGCTTGCACCATACTGTACTGACACACCTGCACGCAATGATTCAAAGCACAGGTTGGTATCCGCTTGCGGGACTGTTGTTGCCTACGCGGCAGCGCCACCTTGCACTATGTCAGGCAAAGCTGCGCTATCCAACTACGCAGTATGCAGTATACATCATGTATCAACCCTACTGATGTTTTGTTCAGTGCTGACTCTGCACTCGTTGTTTGTCAGTGAACAGTTCATGCTGGCCAAACAGTGTTGGGACGATAAGAGCGTTTACCTGCAGGCATGTTGAGCATAGCCAGATCCTGTACATACAAATAAGCGCCCAGCTTGCTGTCATACCTGAACACCTGCAAAAACGAAGAATAATGTGCCTGTCAGTGCTGAGTTACTGCGAGCAGTAGCGGCCAGGGACAGCGCTGTGCTTTGATGCAGGGGCAACATTATGCAACCTCAAATGCATGACTCAAGCGCATGTCACATGTTCACCAATACAGCCTGCCTACTAGAATTGGCACCCTGTCAAAACAGCAGGCCTACCTGGCAACTGCCTCGTTTGTCAGGGAATGCATCTCCCACGGAGAAAGACACCACAATGAGACCGCCATCTTTACTGACAGACACAGCCATGGCTGCCGCCATAGCCTGTCTGAATTCACAATCCAGCTGCTGTATCCGTTTGTAAGGTGCTATGAAGTCGCCGTACTTGAAATTTTTAGGCTCGGTGTCCCGCCGATACACGTGCACTACTGGGCGATTGCCGCCAGCTGTTGCATTCCCGCCTGGCGGTTTAATGGCCTCAATACCATCAAGGATAACCATAGTGCTGCCATCCTCACTGACTGCTATCTGAGCTCCAAAGTACTTGTAACTGTTGCGAGGATGCCAGACTTTCTTTCCGACGTACTCGCAGGTTTTGGAGTTGACTGATGTCAGGACTACTGCTGCACCAGAGTCTGTTACATTTGGACTGTTCAAAGGGGCGCCCACACCCACTATGCTGCCATCTGCATTGGGTGATATCGCGATACCATACAGTGATCGCGTCTGCTTGATCACATTCGGCACATATGTGCCTAATTTGCCGCATAGCGATGGCGCAACCTGCTGAAGTCTGCGCACTGATGCACTGGGTATGATGGATATGGCTGGAGTGACGAATTCCCTGCCTGCTAGGCCGAAATACGAAGTATTTGCTGCCAACCTGCTGCCAAAAGCACTCCTGCGTCACATGCAGTCAGAAGCACATCAGCTAAGGGAAGCAGAAGCATTTCCAGGGAGTGCGCGCGTTGCCACTGCTGCTCTTGCAGTCTGCACTTTGCGCCCACTATCACAATTTGTTACAGAGAGTACAATTGATACTTATGCATTGTCTGTGCTTGCTGGCCATTTACTGCGCCTGGCTGCAAATCGCGGGACGTTCAAGCAGCTGAGCTGCCTCCTCGACACAATCAGCCGGATCCCACCCCAGGAGTATCGCCAGCACTAGTAGACTGCCAATACGTGTTGTTCTAAGTAGTAGCCTCATCGACGGCAAGCAACTCGATCATCACGGGCAAGCAGTACCAGCAGTACACTGGCTCGCAGAAGTATTGATGACAATTGATCCCAGCAATGAAGCAGTAATACAACAACTGAGATAACGCTGCGGCAAGCGGCGGTCGATTCAGCCATCGGTTCACCTGCCTCTGGACTGGTCGGGTCAGCTGCAGCGCGAAGGAGACGTGATGGCTGGATGTGGAGTAATGGGTGAATACACTGATGATATCCCATATCTGTGGGCGATTGATGCTCGCAACACTGGCATTTAATCGTCTGAGGACGGCTGCGTACAGTCCCAAACCCCCCGGCCCCTCCCGGGTTGCTAACACAAGTGACTAGAACCAGCATACCAGCAGGACAACAGCAGACTCTGCTGTTCCTTGGCAAGGAGAGCTATCTGCCGACGGCACAGATCAAATTTCATTATGCACTGTCGCCAACACCATTTCCACTATGCAATGACACCAGAACATGATGGCACCAGTACCTCTGAAACAAGCACTCAAGTCCTTGCTGGCAGCAGGAGTGACAGCTTCTCACCAGTTTTGCGGCTTCGCCGAATGGCGGTCGAACCGCACCCGGTGAGGCTAATCATCCTAGCACCTTGGCAACCTGCACAACGTGCGGACGCATAGTCCCTTGATCAAGGGCCAACCTGCACAACATAGCTGTGCCAGCACACTATGATGGCAAGCTGGATAAGCTGGCTGATGCAACAGTTGAGCAGACGGGCTCTGACAGGTCTGTTGCAGAACTAACCCTCATGCAAACAAGCTTCAACTACAACTCATGCCACTTTCAATGCCCTGCCAGTGGCATGTTTTGCATGCAATGCACACGCCACAATCTGATGCATTACAGCCCTACACATGCTGGATGGGACGCAACAG
>NSMO01006934.1:0-26797 GCA_002588565.1 Coelastrella sp. UTEX B 3026 | reverse complement strand
CGTGATGCCATTTGCCAGGTGGATCAAAGGTCAGACTTGACAGTGGGGTTGTTGGCCAGGCGTTCAGGTACAATAGATTCGTATTGTTGATTGGAAAGGATACATGTCAGCATGCTAAGTAGCCCTTGGGAAGTGTGCTAACCCGGTTAGGTCATTCGTAACGTCAACTTCAGGGAGTCTCTGTTGTCCCTACTGGCTATTAGCGTCAGGCATCATTGAACACCGTGTGTCAGCGATACTTGCCGTGTGTCATTTGAGAGTCCAATCAAGGTTGCAATCAAATTGTTTGCTCCAGGAAGTTGTGGTCAACAGGCAAGTTCAGGCTCAAATGCAGCCATGCATGGGGCATATGGGGCACTGCCGTCGCATGGCTGCCACCATACTGACATCATGCAATGGCAACTACACCACAACTCAAATGGCACGCATTGAGGGCTAGTACATAGGGGCAGCTGCCCCTATGCTGCAGCCTTTGAAAGCCTGGAATGCATTGGTAGGGACAATGGGCACGTGTATGCCATACAGTGTCCAGCAGACAGTGCCCACCAACTATCCCCAAGTTTCTACTAGAAGTTCTGTTATGTGTACTCTCCCAACAAATCAGAGTTTGGCTGGCAGGCGGCCTCAGGCCAGAGATAGCCGCTGCGGCAGCGTGCGGCACTGTCACATTAGCGCTTCAACTACCGTAATGTGGTTGTGGCCGAACACAGTTGTGGCAGAATCTTTAAGTTTGTGCCAGACGACGCGTTGAAGGGCTCAGCCCTCCGACGGCCTGCCAGTGCGGCAGGGTTGCATGATTATGAAGGGCTCAGCCGTCCGACCTTATAAGGTAGGCAGGCTACACGGAATCCCGAGTCTAGCCTTCGGAAGAACCTGAGAATGGTGCCGTACTGGCCCGATACTACTTCGGAACCTGAGCACCGTGCACGGTGCGCGCGCCAGTGTCATGAACGCGGCCGGCCGCCAGCTGTCGAGTGGTTTCCTCACGCAGCACCGTCTTCGTATCTGCATGTCAGTGCACGTTGCCGCAAGTTGGTTCTGCGGCTGGAGAATTTGCCACCAGTTCATACCTGCAGCACTGCTTGCTCGGCCAACGGCAATGTTGGCCGAAGTCCGCTGCCACCTTGACAAGGGCACAACGACCACTAACTGCTAGTACAGCAGGAGTCTCAAAGTGCTACATACTTCCGCTCAGCGGCGCGGCATGCGCAGTGCTTCACAAGAGCGGATCAGCGGCTCAAGTGACTCAGCTTGGCTGTGCAGAGGAAGGGCCGCCCGGGAAAGACAGATGATGCTGAAAAGAGCAATCACTGTGCCGGGCACACAACAGGCAGTCGGCAGGCATGTGCGTGGCACGCGTTCATCAGGGCGGCCCTGATAAGAGGTATATCACACTGGAGGGCTTTTTACTGAGTGAAAAAACCTGCTTTTTACGACGGCCCCAAACGTTTACTGTAATCATATACATAAAAAGGTAATGTTATTACGCTTACGTATGCCAATTTTCAGGCTCAACGGACATCGTTTACCCCACCTACCAAGGTGTCACTTTCTGCTCGGTATACCCAGCTGAAACTGCCCGGGTATACCGGAGGGGTTCTGTGGTCGTCTTGATGCCGCCACGCCAGGCTTACCGACGTTTACTTTGGTCAATGCAAGGTTCATATGCGCCTGTGCGCGTGCCAGAACGCTCAAATTGTGGATGCTGCTGCACCATCGCTGTACCATAGCGAGTGTCAACTTCGCGCACACGCTCCACGATGCCTCGCGAAGTAGCTTGACGGCGCTATATCACTATTATATGCTATAAAGTGCTTTGTTCTGGGCTCGGCGCGCTGTTTTTATGGTGTAACAGCTTCAGCAGCAGTAGTAACCGCCCTTTCCTCGCGAGGGCCGATCCATGTCGCCCTTCGCGGCGCAACAGGCCTTGCTCACATCCCATAATAATGTAGTATGCTGGTGGCACCTTACATCCGCGCATAGGACCTATTGGCCACAGCCTGCATGTTGGGCTATTAGATGGATGGTTGCCTGCAGCTGCGAAATGAAAGCATGCAGGCCATACAAATGCTGCAAACAGGTTACAATAGCACCTAATACACGTGTGATGCTTTACGTAAACGTTCTGCGCTGCATGTGGCGTGAAAGTAAAAAACATCTCAGTGTGATATGACATTTGACACAGTTTTGTACTGAAGGTCCAGTGTGATATACCTCTAACGTGTATAGACTATGGACGCGCTGGCAGCTGCAGCAATTATTGGCACGCATAAGCAAGTTCTTGGATCTTACCAACCTTCCCCCTAAGTGAGTCACTGCACTTCACACACCCAGCTCAACAATTGTAGCAAAGACGGGGTCAAAACAGCTGGCATACGGCTCAGCAATAGAGCGCCAGAGTCCTGACACCAGCAGTCGTGGTCATTCCATGCTTGAACATAACTACAGCAAACATCTTGTGCACCACGGCCGCTGCATTGGCTCATACCGACTAGGGACGTCATGCAGGGGTCTGTGGCAGCAGCTGCTGCTGTAATCACGGGTGCCAGGAGTGGATCAAAGCTACGAACCCTGTCCGCTGAGCCACCGTCTTTGGCGAATGCTGTTGCAGACCCCGCATCGTCATACACGGTGTCAGTCACGCTCCGGTCAAAGTCTCCTTCGGCTGCTGCTGACGACTCGACCGAACTATCTGTACTATTGCAGCGGGTGGCTTCCTCCGCCGCTGCCTGATCAAACTCCCCGGAAGCATCGCTCCATCTTCTCGCGCGCCTGCGAACCTCTGGTTGTATTATGGGTTGTCTCCCGTTCCTGAAAGCTGCACGGACCTCCTGGCTCGTGGCTGCCGGCCACCTTAGATCACCCAACGGAAGCTTTGCACCACTGTTTGTAGGCGAGTTTGCTGAAGCATCGATGCCCCTACTGCTCACGCACACATCGGGGTCGGTGGAGGATGAGGTGCCGCTGCTGCTGGCGCTTCCCGCGTAGCTGTCGATAGCGTCTTCTCTCCAGACGCTAAGATCTGTCCTGGGCGTATAATCGGCTGGGACTGCGAGTGACTTAGGTGTTAGTAACATTGTTACGAACGGCATGAGGTCCCGGGGATCTGGCCCTACACCAGTCGAAGGGTTTACGTAGACTCTGGATATCGTCATCAGGGGCCGTGAGAGGGGAGCTCCTCGTCCACCGCCAACCTTTATTTCCTTACAGGGTAAGTCTACACCTGCAACAGCAAACATGTGACTCTTAGTGACATGTCAAGCACATGTTGTTGGTTTAGACCAGGTTATGGTGCTACTGGTCGTTTACAAACACAACAGCACTGTCTGGACTTTGTGTAAAAAATGCCCCTACATGAATCTCTGCCGTCTCCAGGCTACCAGCCTAACACGGTGGCATGTACCCTACGGACAGATTCCAATATGACTAGCCCTTGTTACTAGCCCCGGATACGTATCACGGCAATCAGCAAACCCCAACACTGGTGCAATACCAATCTCGCAATCTCTTCAACACACCAGCCATGCCACAAAGAGATGTCTGCACCACACCTGCCATGACCAACTTGATATCTACTAGATATATATATAGTATATATGTGGCGATCTGGGCCAACGTATGCATTGCCCCCAGTACCTGAACTCCACTGCCATAGTCCTCAACAGACAACCCCCCTCATTGCCTGGGGCCCTGAGTGGAAGGCAGGGTGCGTAGAGGTCACCCACATTACCCTTCCTCAACATATGCAGATGTAAAGTGTAACACACCATCCTTGATAAAAAGATTTGAACAGTCATCAGCAGGTTAGAATATAAGCCCTGCTGGTGTTACCTGTGCAGTTCCGGCTGAACGCCACAACATACAACAGATCACCCAGCATACTGCTGTCTTCACCAGCTGCACCGCCTGCTGCACTTATTGTTGCCTTGTCATCCGCTGTTGGTGCATCATCAGGCTTGCTGGGCCAGGGCACTGCAGCTGCCTTGAGTTCAACATCATCAAATGCCTCTAGGCCAAGCTGTTGCAGGGGGTCTGTCACGGCCACATTCATGTAGCTGCCTAGACCTGTGTGGTGAAATCATTGGTATTGCTGTTATGGTTGAAAGGTCAAAACACAGTGTGATTAATCAAGGCCCAAATGCGTAAGAGGCTCACAGTCGTCACAGCCACATTCGTGTGGCTACCAGGGCATGTTTGATCACACCGAGCTAACACCGTGATTGTGCATTGTACTGGCCATGCATTGGCCTGGCTGTGCATTGGCCTGGCTGGGCATTGTACTGGCTGGGCATTGTACTGGATATGCATTGTGCTGAGTTATGCTGGATGTGCATTGTCCTGTATTGCACTGGATGTGCATTGCACTGGATCTGCATTGTACTGAATGTGCATTGCACTGAGTTGTACTGGCTGTGCATTGTAGTGGCTGTGCGTTGTCCCGTATTGCACTGAATGTGCACTGTACTGACTGTGTACTGTTCACAGCTTCACCTGCTGCCACGTAGTTGATGCCGGCTGCCAGCAGCACTTGGCCTGGCCTGTTGAGTGTGAATAATGGAAGGGATGACAGATAGGTGGCATCACGGTTGTCACCTGATTCCGCAGCAGCAGCAGCAGCAGCAGCAGCTTATGAGTTCTGACCCATGAGCTGTATCAGATATCAGAGAGGCCAGAGGCTGCTATATACAGCGCTGCTGTCTCCAATCAAACAACTGGCACATGATGTTTGTATTACCACACTGACACTTGCACCGTAGTATGTCTGTGTGATGTCATGTTACTGGGTGTCACACACCCAAGGGCCTATTAGTTATCGTTCAGGGCCTGTAAGTTTATGCAAATTCAAGGTTTAGGGTTAGGGACTAGGGTTAGGGGTTAGGTTTAGGGTTTTGGGTAGTTTCAGTAGCAGGTACCAATCTGACCTGGCACATTTCAAGAGCCCCTGGTAGGGGCCCTAGTGGCAGCTGTCTGGTGCATCTGAGTTGCCCTGAACACACACTAATAAGGCAGGGACAGCTCACCGCCAATCCAGAGCTTCTGCTTGATGCATAGCCAGTCCAGCAAATGCATGTGGGGTTGCACTACTACCCAAAACATGTGATCACATCTTGATGTTGCAGTCCTGCTGTTGCAAGCCCAACTTGCCTTGACCCAGCAGTGTTTTGTTTTTCTCCAACATTCTGCCTGCCTTACTGGCAGAAGCCACTGTGCACTATACAGCATATAAATGGTATCAAGGGCACTTCCTTAAGTACAGTGACTTGTATAACTGATTGAAAACAGTCGATGTCTTTGACTGATTGGAAACACTCAACCTCCATTTCTGATTGAAGAACCTCAACTTCTATGATTGATCGTATACACTGAACCATAATGACTCATTGAAATAAAAAGAAGGTGAAACAAACCCACCATTGCACCAGTCCAGCTTCTGTTTGATGCAGTCCACGCCCCAATCCACCCCTAGCAGGGCCAATGGTGCAGCACTGCCCATCCCATGTGCTACTGCATAACTGCTGTTGTACTGAAGATCTATGGCAGTCAGCAAATGATCTAGCATCCATTGCTGCTGCTGCAGAGACATAGCTGCCCGCTGCTGCTGCTGCTGCTGCTGCTGCTGCTGCTGCTGCTCGGGGACACTGTCATCAGATCGGCTTGCAGATCCAAGCTGAGATCTTGTGTTGGTATCTCTGCTACTGTACGTGTTATTAACATTGCCTTGACTGACCACCAATGAATTGTCAGCTGATAACTCTGCTGTGGCAGCCGGTGGATTGTCTACAGGGCTGGCTGGAGATACATCCATCTGCTGCTGCTGCCGCCTAAGAGTCCTATTTACAGTGCTGTTATCCAAGTGTACTGCAGTTGTTACCTTGGGTGTTATACTGCTGTCATTGTTGTCGCTTGTGCTGTTGGTGATGATCCGATCAACTGTTGCTACTTCCGACACTGGTACCCCATGCACACTATTGTTTGTGGTTGCCTTCTGCAGGGGCAACGACCTGTTGTCATAGGTGGTTATGTTTAGATCAATGTAACTGTTATTCTGAATGGATCTCAGGACAGCTGGATCTGTATATAACACGTTATTAACAGCTGCACTCACACCGGCAGCGACAGCAGCAGCAACACAGTAATGTAAGTGACAGCCGCTGTTGATCACCACCTTTTGTGCATTGTTGCTGCTGCTGCTGCTGCGGACACTACTGCTGCCAGAATCACTGCTGTCAGCAGCAGCAGCAGCAACTCCAGCAGCTCTGTCACCAATGCCACTCGCATTTAGTGCACTATCCGCTGCTGGGCCAGCAGTGCTGGCAGCAGCTGCTGCCAGTGGAGCTTGGTCAGCCCCTGTATCTGTGCCCAAACTCGAATCAGCACGAAACAACTTACTGCTGCTGCTGCTGTCTACCAAAGAGGTGATCCGATCCTTTGTCAGTACCTTACTATCTGCTTTATCACAACTGCTCGTTGCAGACTGGCCTCTGGGGGGCCGCCTGGGTATAACGTCAGGTAATGGAAATGTACTGCTGCTGCTGCTGCCGCCGCCGCTGCTGCTGCTGCTGCCAGCTGGCACAGGTGTCAGGCGCCATGCCATGAGGTGTGGATGTTCCAAGTAACCCTCCAACGCTGCTGAGCTATGTTTGCCAGATGGCAGAATGTTTCTAACAATCAGGGTATAGTAAGTACTGATCGGTGTCAACCCTATGTTATCTGAAAAGTATGGCCCTGGTATTTGTATTGTGTTGATATAATCTGGAACTCTCACTTCGGACTTAGCGCTACTTCCCGACTGTAAAGAGTCGGAATCAGTCTTGGCACTTTTGCTGTTTGGTAATGGACTGGATGCTAGATTGATGGCAGCAGCAGCAGCGGTGAGGGATTTTGGATTAGCTCCCATGAGCACGATTGTCAAAACCCCAAATGCGCTGCTGCTGCAGCCACAGTTTTCATCACTGCTGCTGCTGCTGCTGCTGCTGCTGGAGTTGCCAATTCTGTCGCTTGTGTGTAGTCTGCAAGATACCACGTGAAGCGGCCGGCTGTCTGTTCTATTACCGTCCTCCTGCTGCTGCGGCGGCGGCTGGCCACTGCTGCTGCCAGTTGCTGCTGCGCTGGCAGCAGCGATTGATGCTGTATCACCTACAGATGCAAACACATTGATCCAATGACCAGTGCTCTCAACGCCGCCGCCGTTGCCGCTGCCGCCACTGCTGCCACTGCTGCTGCTGCTGCTGTCATCACCGTCGCCGACATACATGCTATACAAGTAACCTGTGACACCAAAGTACCTGTAGACCACATTCACAAAGTAACAAGATAACATGTTAGTAAGTGTTAGGACCTGCGATAGGCACGCCTGCTGGCACAGGCCAAACTCTGCTTCCTTCTGTTGCTACTGTCAAAAGGTTCATCGTTTGGCTACATCAGCCCATCAACAAGCCTTTTTGGCTCAGCAAAGCCGTCATCTGAGCAGTGCAGACCAAGCAAACCCAAGACACATGCACAAGATGATGCTGCCCAATGCAAATGGCAAGCGGCTCAAACCTACAAACCTTTACACCTCATTTAATGAGGGGGTGTGGTGACACCTCTATTGCAATTTTGTGTAAGGCACATGCCATGACCATTGGGCCAATGACTGAGGGTTCTGAAAACATCGCAACAAAGACTGCAGCCAGCATACCACTCGAAACTCACAACAGGAAACAAAATAATGTGTGGTAGCCACAACAGCAAGTGTTTAGCACCGACCTGCTTGCATTGTGAGGTGGCGTACATCCCGCTACAACCACAACCTCATCTTGCTGCAACTGCCACGTTGGCGCCATGTTCGTGCCATACCGCCCATCCAAATTCTCCTTAACATATTGCGGCGTCCGCTCATCTGTTACTTTGGCCGTTACATTCTCGTTGGGGTTTAGGGGTAACACTGTTAAACCATAGCTGGTTGTGGGGTTTGAGAATGCACAGTTGGGCTGGCAGGGAGCTTGGGAGTCCTGAGAACCAGTCAAGCCAAAATCGATGTAGCCTGGCTGCGCAAGGAAACTCATCCCACTGCTGCTGCTGCTGCTGCTGCTGCTGCTGCCGCTGCCGCTGCCGCCGCTGCCGTTGCTGGGGTTTCTAAGGGCCCCAGAATCGCCTGAGGAATTGAAAACCTGTGCTATATGTTTGAAGAGCTGCTCAGCATTCTTAGAACATTGGCTTTGGGGTGTATTAGGTCGTCTGCTGCTGCTGCTGCTGCCATGTACTGGTGGTGTTTTGCTGTTGTGCTTGTTGTAGAATGTGAGCTGTGGGCTGTCCATGGCGAGACCAGCTACTGCTGCTATACCTGGGGCACATAGACGGGCAATATGGTGTGCAGGTTAGTTTATGGTTCACAGTATCTGCACTAGCAATGCAAGCCAGCGCGCTTATCACAGAACAGAACTCACTCTGCCCTTTTTGAACTCAATTCAAGCTGTTGAATTTTGTTGTTGTCAAAAAAATTCAGCATATTAAGTAACTGACGTTGGTAACGAAATACCCCCAATGCTGCTGAATTGTACCAACACTCGACAAATGTGATGGATGTGATTTGAGTCCCACCTGCTCCCAATGCAGCGGCAGCTTTTGAAGTGATGACAGTCTCTCGCCGGTCAGGCAAGAAAGGGTTTAGGGTCCTGCCGGTAACACCACCAAAACCCCTGAACGTGACAGGAATAGATGCAGCCATATTTGGTAACTTTTGTGCTGGTGTTTCATGTAGTTTCAAGTTCATATGTCTCAAGTGTATTCACGGGAACAGGCTGGGAGGGGCGGATGATCTGATTTGGAGTTTGCTGCCTTTACTGCCCGCTTCAAAAGCAAGGCTTGCTCTAATGCTCAGGCTGGCATGGTCATGGGTTATGCTGTCACAGGATTGCTAATGCTGTTGATTGAAGCTAGCATGCAAGGTATCAATTGCCAATTGGCAACTGCCTTGCTGATATCTGTTTGTGCCCTTTGTGGTCCCCGATCATGAATGTACAGTGCTAGCTGCCCCTGTGTTGACTGCTAGCATTCATATCCCTGTGCATATCTACTTGGCAAGTCTGCACTGTGTTGAAGCCCAGGGGTCGCGTGTATGGCAGCAAAATAGTCAGCAACAGACTCTACCGAGTTGTGAAGAGGACTCAACGTACCTCACGCGTTCATTGCCTGATATCCTGTTGGCGACTTCACCCTGTGGCAGGAAGCTGCTGTGCAACAAGTTCAACATGTCGCCCAACTCAGGCCTCAGAAGTCGCTCGCGCCGTAGGCTGGGCCTCGGTATCGCTGCATACGATGTGCTAACAAGCAAAACACTTAGCAGGACGAGCAATCGGACACGGGGCTTGCACGGCCGTCGCATGTTGGTGCTGCGCAATCCCGTACTGCAGTCACCGCTGCAGCATACGCCTACTCCTTGGAAGGGGTTTGGATGTAGATTGGCGCGCACGTTGTGGCATGCTGGGGAGTCTGCGCGATATCGATGATCATCGGCTGGTCCAAGCTTTCGGTGCTTTGCTGTACAGTGCTCGCTAGGAATAGGAGTCGTGCGCTGCGACGCTAGCGCTGGCCTGATGGCAAGTCCTATTTGCACTAACTGTGACGTCGCTATTACTGTGATCCCGATTAGATGCACCGATGGGGTGCAAGCTTGCACGAGTCAACCGATGCAGCCTCGATCGGTCGAACGCGCTGCTAGCGCTGCCAGTGGGTTCCGAGATTCTAGTGAAGCCTTTCAACTGCTGCACCCAAAACATTCAATCGCACGACTAACCGCTGGCTAGTCTGTTCAACTCTGCGTGTCGTGCTGGCGGGTTCCCCAGCTGTACATAACACTGTGTCTGCTGCAGAGCCCACCGCTGACGTAAGCGAGTGATCTCGTAACGCCTGTGGTTAGGGACTCAGGAAGACTTTGTATACAACCAGGCGCAGGAGACACAAGAGGCAGCAGTATCGCACACTACACAGACATAAGTTTGAGATCACTGCACAGGAGGTCAACGGACATTGTAGGCCTGATAAGACTCGTCAGAGCCGTGTCCTCAATTCAATCAGGAAACACAAGGAAACACTAGCACAGCTGTGGCTGCAGCCAGCATGGTTCGCGGACAGGTTATGAATCCACTGTAGCTACAGCCTTGCCCGAACCTAACTCGCCCCTACCCCGCCTCCTCGTCCGTGATATACTCGCTGCTGCCTTCGCCCAGCGCTTCCAACAACTCTTCGTCGTCAATATCATCAATACCCCCTTCGAACTCTTCCTCCGACAATTCTGCATCCAGCTCGTCGGGATCGACCCCGGCCGCTATCGCTTCCTCGTACATATCCGCTAACGCATCTTCTAAGGTCATCCCCTCGTCTAGGTCTAGACCTTCGCCTTCGTCGCCCTCGGCATCGTCGGCGTCGCTGTCACCATCGGCGATCTCGCCGTCGATGTCCGTGTCGGGGCCGATCAGGGCTTGGAGCCCACCGGCGTCGCCGGAGTCTTCGTTCTCCTCGTCCTCCTCTTCCGACTCTTCACCTGCATAGGATGCCGTTAGAACAACGCCATATCAGCAGCATGTAAGGCCTGACACCATCTGTCGTTGACCACAGGCTTTCACATATCAGACATGGCTGCTATTCAGCTTGAGAAGTACATAACACAGCTTGTGCAGCGGGGCACGTTTTGTCCCTGACTGCACTCTGTCCCAGAATGCAGGCTGCCCAGTGATTACAACACATCAGACTTCAACCTCCCCAATCCACAATATCTTACTCTGCTAACCACACTGATTGTGATTTCAATGGTCCGCACCGCCACACCGTGCCAACGCTTCAAGCCTACTTGGCCCAGCTTTGTCATAGATAATGCACAAACATGACACCGCAGCCTTTGCCTCACCTGCACCATCACTATCGCTGTCCTCCCCGGCCACTGGCCTCTGCCTGCCCACTTCATACAGCCTGACGCTGCTAGCCACACTGCCCTCCAGGCCACCACCTATGTCTACTGCTACTGCTGCTAGGTAACTGTCAGAGGGGTCCAGGCACAAGTCAAGCACTGCACGGTCAACCTGCATTCAACCAAGACAGTAAAGCAGCAAGATAAGACGCATGCTGCTGGATGTATGCAAGCCTTACGAGACAAGCCTTGTGTGACACAACTCTTTGCTGCTACTGCTGCCAGGTAACTGTCAGAGGGGTCCAGGCACAGGTCAAGCACTGCACGGTCAACCTGCATTGAACAACAGTACAGCACAACGTAAGACATGTGCCGCTGGATGAATGCAAGCCTTCTGGAACAATCACATGGCTTAGTGTGACAGCAGTAGCAGCAAGGAGTAGCTATCAGAGGGGTCCAGGCACAAATCAAGCATCGCACAATCAACCTGCATTGAACAACAATAAAGCAGCCACATAAGACATGTCCGGCTGGATGAATGCAAGCCTTATGAGACAATCACACAACTTATCTACTGCTGCTGCTGCTGCTGCTGCAAGATGACTGTCAGAGGGGTCAATGCGTCAATAAAGCACTGAACGATTAACCTGCATTGAACGGCAGTAGAGCAACAAAGTGAGTTGTGTGCTGCTGGATGAATGCAAGCCTTAAGTAACTGTTTTGCTGCTACTGCTTCCATCAACAGTCTCTGGGGTCCAGGCACAGATCAAGCACTGCACGGGTTGAACAACAGTACAGCACAACGTAAGACACGTGCCGCTGGATGAATGCAAGCCTTCTAGGACAATCACACGGCTTAGTTGCTTCTATTGCTGCTATCCACTGTGTCTGGGGTCAAGGCACAGATCAGGAACTGCATGATCACCCTGCGTTCATCAGCTGGGCCAATGCAAGCAAAAGGGTGCAGCAGTAGCAGCAGAGTTTGTTGGCTGCTACTGCTGTCAAGCAGCTGTGCAACAACCTGTCACACACATCAAGCTGAAGTGCAATCTCATGTGTAATCAGCACAAATGCTGCACAACAGCAGAATCTTACATCGTTATTGCTCAGCCCATGCAAGCTTACAACACAGCATCATGCTGATAAAGCTCGTAGCTAGCGCATTCGCCACTGGCAGGCCGCACTAGCACAACTACAGCAGCAACAGAACTGCAGATATCGTCCTATACACAAGGGCACAATCTCCCACCTGAACATTGGCAATCTCTGTGTAGTTTCTAGCATCCATGCTGATAAAGCTGGTAGCTAAAGCATGTCGCCGCCGCTTGGGCTGCAGCAGTGCTGCCATTGAATCATCAGCAGGTCGCCGCAGCCAAGCACACAAGACATCACCACCTGCAGCCACAAAGCAGCGCAATGGCTTGCAGCTCAGAGAACTGCCGCTTGGAGATCGGCGTCATGGACAGAGTGCCGGCCTGCATGCCAGCTGGTGTTGGCAAACGGACTTAGAAGAAGAGACGATATCTACATACAACCTTGCTATTCTCACAATGTTTTAGCCTCAGACATTGTAAGCCCCATGCTAACTGACTAGAATTTGCTGTCCAGCAACACAGCACCGTATTGTCACTGCTGCAAAGATGCGCTCGGGGATTTGTGTGAGGTTGGATAGATGTAGCAGGCCACTGCACTCACAACAGTGCAGCTGACACGTGACAGCGCCTATGCCAAACACTAGACTAATCAGCACCTATGAATTGAGAAAGGTAAGGCAAAAGGTCATGATACGGCACACACAGTTGAAGGTCATGCACAAGTTGAAGGTCATGCATGTGCCAACCAGCGTAGATACACGCTCTCATACGCGATCACAGATTAGGGAATCTGGTGTCCAAAGGCGATGAGCAGTATAACAGGCACAGCCCGGCAGTACTAATCATATCGATAATCCCAGCCAAATCAACACAATCAGTACACATGTAATAGCCTAACCCCGACGTACTCGAGTTGAACGTGATGCTTGTGCCATCCAGTGTAGGCACACTCCTCAGCAGTTTCCGATTCCTCAGATCCCATACTTCACTATTCAAGATGATCTCAGATCCCCCCGGATGAAAGCACCCGCCCGTGCCACCGGACGACAACTGATCAAACGTGTGCAGCGGCACTGGCACTCGAGGGTCCCACAGCGTGGCACCCCACAGTATTAGCTCCCCCGACGGACTAAAACACGCCGACGCCGTCCCCCGAACAAACTCTCCGGGGGTCCCGGCCGCTGCTCCTCCTGCTCCTGCTGCTGGTGCACCGGCAGCGCTGCTGGCAGCAGCAGCAGCGGCGGCAGCAGCGGCTTCGTCCAAAGTTGCGATGACTTGCCCGGTTGTGGTATCGTAGACGCGGGCCTGCCGGGGGGAGCTGCCTACTGCTACGGCAATGAGCTGCGAGGACGAGGGGTTGAAGCGGCCGCGTGTGAGGCCGTTCCAAGAGTATAGGGGTCCGGTGTCGAAGCTGTCTGCACGCCAGAGCAGCACTTCGCTTCTGCTGCTGCTGAGCAGTAGTTGATCACCTGATATACCACCTGGCCATTGCGAAGCCTGCAGGATGCACAGAGTACGCAGACACAGTGCATGGTGAATCCATGCAGTCTAAGGGAAAACAAAAAAGTACGTTTGCAGTTACAGTGCATGATACCTCATGAGTCATTCGCTGGCTAGCGCCAAGGAAAGCGGTTTGTAACGAGATTTGTTTAATTCCAGCAGCACAGCCTGTTGATGCACATAGGACTCCTCTCTTGCCCCCCACCCCCACCCCTCACGAAAGCACAGACCCACTCAGACACCTGTTCCCGGGGTACCTGTACATGCATCAGGTTTATTGAGCTGTGTGCGGTTTCCGGCGCTACCACAAACCCTAAACCGTGAACCTCAAAGCAAGCTGCTGGGTTGGCGAGAACACGTCTGAAAGATTCACTCAGAGCCCTCCATCATGCTGAAATATGCTACAACCAAGGGGTACTATAAAGGGAGGAGGATACCACTACAGCACCCACACAGATGACACAGCCCTGATTTTGTTACCTGTTACATGTGCATGGAAAGCTGACTTTGTTACATGTGCATGTAACCAGCCGGTGGAGTCTAGTTTGTGGACTCCGGCCAAAACATCAAGCACCTTCTTCCCTAGCCCACTCAATGCTAGATGCCAGCTAGCATGCATAGCTGCAGTCTGCTTACAGCCCTAACTCCTTGCAGCAGCAAAACCAATGGATTGTCCCCAGGACGCCAGGCTAGGGTCGCTGACCACATTCTACCCTAGAACATACAGTTTTCTATCAAAATCACTCCGATTACACCCTGTGACTCTGGATTCTACCCCCACTAGCATGTACGTTTTCTACTTGGAGGTGGATGCTATTCCAGGGTAGAGTTAGCCTGCTTTTATTTGTAGGGGACTGTCCCCGCTTACCTGCAGCAGATTTACTGGTGCTGTATGTGCGTCTATCAAACCGATGTTCTCCCCGCTGTAAGCATCATGTACTTTGAGCTCCCCACTAGCAGTCCCAGACACCAGCAGATCAAAGCCTCGCAGAAAGGTGCATGCTGTCAGCAGGGGTCCGTCATCTCGTAGGGTTTGGGTGAGTCTGAACCTGCTCCACACGAACCGCCGAGTGGCTGATGACCCACCTACACATGTTGTGAGAGAGCAGTAGGTATTGTGAGTAGTGTGACATGTGAATTGCATCCTTGTGTGCTGCACAACTCTGCTTTGGCAGTTTCTGATACAAGTAGGCGCCTTAGACAAAGCGCCTTAGACATGTACACGCCGTCAGCAAGGGCTCGTAGTTTGTTGCATTAGGGTTGATGTGTCTACCCAAATCGGCTCCCCACAAGCGGCGAGTAGCTGATGGGCCACCTACACATGCAGCAAGAGAGCAGTAGGTGTTGTGAGTAGTATGCAACATGTGGATTGCATCTTTGTGTGCGGTTTTACGCACAACTCTCCCTTGGCAGTCTCTGTAACCAGTAGGTCGAAGCCTCTCAAGAAGGTGCATGCTGTCAGTAGGGGTCCGACATCTCGTAGGGTTTGCATGAGTCTAAACCTGCTCCACACACAAAGTGCTAAGTGGCTGATGACCCACCTACACATGTTGTGAGAAAGCAGTCCCAATACGTGAGTGGTTGAAACATGTAGACCTCATCCTTGCGAGCGAGTTTGGATTCATGTCATTGCACAAAACCATATGGCAATTGTAAGAGAACCTTACCACAAGCACAGCACCAAGACAGACACGGTCCATCAGGGTCCATCAAGCCGGCATACACCCACCACGGCCCCAACAGCCCAGCTCATCTTGAGTATGTCCCAGCGTCACGTGTGCCTGTGCCTGAGGCCTGTCGCAGACCAATCCAGACTCATGCCACTGCACGACACCAAATGGTGTTGCAAGAGGACCTCACCACAAGCCATCAAGACAATGAAGTTTCAGCAAGATTAAATCTCAGGGAACACAAATCCAAAGACACTTCAGCAAGCAAAAATCCAGACACAGACCCACCGCGGCCCCCAAAGCCTCCAAAGAGCTCTTGTCTAGCTCGTCGTAGTGTCACATTAGCCGGGGCCTGCAGAAGCCTACTTGCCGTTGGTAGTGTGTATGGCTTCAGCAGTGAAACAGGTGGTACAACTGACACAGGTTGTGCTGATGACAGACAAGCTGCTCTGTGCTGCTGCTTGAGATAGGTTGACACTATGCCTCCCAGCCGGCTGTTGACAGGCGGACCTGTACAAAGACATGAGCAGCCAATTATTGGAGCCTTGTGTGATGACTGCATCAGTTCATGGGGAGATGCAGAATTGATATCCACAGTTGAAAGCCAGTTGTCAGTCCAGTTCAGTGCAATCCAGTTGGTGAAGAGCACCTTCCAAAGCGGTGAAAGTACTCACATGTAACGCAACCCTCTCAGACAATACTGCAAAACATGCAACAAGCAATGTACATTTGGAACAGCGTTGCTGCTGTTTGGCGTTTGCACATCATCAAGAGCGCACGCACACCCCCCCCCCCCCCCCAGTATGCCACTATGCCCCCACATAAATGCATGTAGCCACTAAACAATGCTACTATGCACCTCCACCAACGTTCACGCTGTTACCATACCTGTCATAACTTCTCGTGCTGCAACCTGCACATGTAACGGCAGCGGTTTTGGCTCTGGTACAGCTTCAGCAATAGGCGTCATCCGATGTGGCTGATCTAAACCACCAGAGAACCGCCGTTGCAGAGCCCCAGCGCTTTTGCTCAACTGCCGGCTCGGCAATTTGCTGAGCAGGGGGTTGACCACAGCGCCGCCTGTATCACTGCTTGTTTCAGCAGCAGCAGCAGCAGCACCCGTTGCCACGGCAGGGTTCTGGGACCCAGCAGGGGCTGGTGCAGGTCCCAGAACAGGTATGCCTGCTAAACCACCGTTTTGGCGAGGTGTACTAAACCCCAGAGCGTCTCTAAAACTGGCCAAGCTGCCGGAGATTGGCGTTTCTTGAACTGCAAACCCTGCCCAGCTGGTGGGAGAGGGCGTACCGCTAAACCCTAGATCCCGATCAGCAGCCAAAACCCTAGGGCTGTCGCTGGCCAGCGTGGTAAACCCTGGGCCCTTGACAGCAGGTGCTACTAAACCCTGATTTGGGCTGTGGCTAGTACCCTGGGTTGCAGCAGGGAGGCTTTGGGTGTGGAACACCCCTGACTGCTGCTGCTGCTGCTGCTGCTGCTGCTGGGGCCCTGCTAGGGACTGCAGATATTCAGCATCAGTAGCAGCAGGAGCAGCAGTAGATCCTGGGAGACTCGCCGGTGTCTTAGCTGCTGCTGCTGCTGCTGCTTTGCTGCTGGTAAGGCGTTTGATGCTGCCGATCGGGCCTGGTGTGCGTGTTTCCACTGCAGTAGGAGATAACAGCGGTATTACTGCTGCTTTATCTATTGCTGCTGCTGCTGCTGGGGTTGCAGAACCGCTGTTCACAGCAACCCTGGGCCTTTCAGGACTGCCGACTGCTTGCCGCTTTCCTGTAGGTGTCTCAAATGCATTTGCTACTGCTGCTGCTGGGGTCTTGGCAGCAGCAGCAGCAGCGGTTGGTGCTCGCCGTTTAGATCCTATGATCTGCTGTGATAGCGGAGGTGACATTCTACCCCGTGCACTTGTCCCTGCTGCTGCTGCTGCTGCTGCTGCTGCTGCTGCTGCTGCTGCTGTACTATCGTCACTATCAGCAGCAGCAGCACTAGCGGACGCTGGTTTGCTTGCATTCGATCCCCGCTGCTGCTGCTGCTGCTGCTGCTGCTGTTTCTGTGATTGCCTGTGTTCTGAGTCCTGTGTAGTGTCCTTCTGACAGGCATGTGACAGCAAGGCAGGTCCAAGACTTAGCGTTCGTCGGCGCTCTTTAGCGCTTATTTCCAAACCGCTGCTGCTGCTGCTGCCGCCGCCGCGTGAAAACACTGCTGCTGGAGATCCATGGGCAGCAGCAGCAGCAGCAAACCCTGATGCAGCAATCGGTTGCTGCCCATCAATCGCACGACCTGCTGCTGCAGCTGTAGGGCTGGGCGCTGCTGCGGCAGCAACAGCAGGAGACATGCTCCCGGCTGCTGCTGCTGCTGCCGCCCCATGCTGCTGCTGCTGGTGGTGCAATCTACTGCTGCTGGCCAATCCTGCTTCCTTAGCAAGAGCAGCAGCAGCACTATGCAGCCCAGACGCTTTCAGATGCTCGTACATAAGCAGCAGCAGCTCCTGGGGCTGGTATGTGATCGGCGTCGCTGCTGCTATCGCTGCTCGCTCGATCTTAAGCAGCGCCGGCGCGGCAGCATCTGTGGCAGCAGCTGCTGCCAGGCGCTGCTCGGCTTTGCCTGTGCTACTGCCACTGCTGGTTGTGATGGCTATGAGCTCTAGGGCCGCTTTTCTGAACCTCTCTTGCCACAAGGCACCTGGGGAGTACAACAAAGAGACAAATGTTCACTGCTACTTTGTAGTGGCCCCTTCAGGATCAAGATCTCGTCTAGCTGCTGAAGTCCGTCAGATATGATCGGCTCACAAAGCAGCAGTTTGCACGCCTGTGTGCCGGATCTGAACAGCTAGCTGATGCAGATACTAGCATACCATTAGCTATTTTGATTACTAATTGAGACATTGTTGGTACAGATCTGTTGGGCGTCAATTCATAGTATTATATATAAATAGTATTTCTTTATTATTGTTGTTAGCGTCTCTCCTGCTGCTGCTCCTGTTGAATTGACGCCCAACAGATCTGTACTAACCATGTCCACTATACTCATCATCAACAGCAATACAATCAATGAACAAGATCACACGAGAAGTTCACCTGCTGTTGTTCCTGCTGCTGCCCCGTCTGCTGCTGCATTGGCGTCTCTCCTGCTGCTGCTGCTGCCGGCCCCGGCACCCCCATGTGCAGCAGGTTCACGCACCAACTCAGCCAATAACTTGCCAACCTGCATTTGAATGTGACAGCAGTTTTGTTTTCGCTGGTGGTTCAAGAACCACCATACACTGCAAACCTAGCCACTTCTACAGTCTATGATCATATGCCATCTCAATAGCAATTTCATACCATGCAAACACTGACATGGGATCAACAATAATTATGCAGTACCCTAAGCTGAAGCTGAACCCCCCCCCATCGCACCTGCGTCTGTCCACCTGCAGACTTGTGAGTATGTGTCTTTCGCCAGTCCCAGCAGAGCACAATGCTGCTGTTGCTGGTGGTGGTACTGCTGCTGCTGCCAGCCACAACCATACACTGCAAAACCTAGCCACTGTGACCATTTATAGTGATATTCCATATCAATAACAATCAGATCATGCAATTCGACATTGAATAAACAATAACATGCAGTACCCTAAACAAAAATACCCCCCCCCCCCCCCTCCCCCTTCCTGGTTTGTTTATCTGCAGTTTTGTGAAAACATGTCCTATTGAAGCGATTTAGCCAATCCCAGCAGCACAATGCTGCTGTTGCTGGTGTTATTACTGCTGCTGCTGCCAGCCCCAACCATACACTGCAAAACCTAGCCACTGCGACCATTCATAGTGATGTGCCATATCAATAACGACCAGAACATGCGAACATTGACATTTGATAGTCAGTTAAATGCAGTACTACCAACTGTAAATGAACATTTGCCCCTGGTTACCTGCAGTTTTGTAAGTATGTGTCTTATTGAAGCGTCTTTGGCCAGTCCCAGCAGAGCACAACACGCCAGTGCTCGCACACGGTCGGCTGATGTAGGAGCAAAATGCTGACGACTCTGGAGGCAGCAGCAGCAGCACGAGCATAGGCAGCAGTTGGAGATTGTGGTGGGCCCAGCACTGCGCGTGTAGGGAATTAAAATACTGTGTGGCTGGATACATGCCTCTCCTTGCATGATTGATGCAAGGCCAGGAAAGAAGGTTTTCTTTCACACCTTGAATGTTTGCATATAGAGTCCTTAGGTGACTTCTGGACTGTATTAGACTGAGTTCTTGCACTGAGTTTACCTGTCAGTGCTGGGGTGCCTATGTATGCCCCCAACAGGTGTAACGGATCCAACAAACTATGAACTATGAATCAATACAATGCGGCAACAAACACATGAAGTTCGCATCGTCACCTGTAGTAGCGTCAGCAGCACCCTGATACCATTGCTGCTCCTGACTGCTTGTCTGGCTGCTGCATATCCGGCCTCTAATGCTTCCCCCAGTGACCTCCAGCCCTGTTGCTTGTGTACCGCTGCAGGACCTAGCTCAAGGACTGGTAATGTCTGCAATGGACACACAAAATGTATGTTAATGGCGATGATGACAGTCTTCATGCAGATCACTCAATAGATTCCTCCTGATGTGTGGTTAGAAACAGAAGGCCGCAACAAACTTCAAGGCAAACTGTTGCAATGTTTGGCAAGCAGCAGAGTGGTCATGCAGCCCCAAGTGCCTCCCCCAGTGACCCCCAGCCCTGTTGGCTGTATGATGGTTGTGAGGTGCTGAAGGACCTAGCTCAAGGACTGGTGACATCTGCAAAAACCAGTTGTTAACGGTGTCTCTTCCGGCGCTGCTGCTGCTGCTGCTGCTTGTACTGCTGCTGCACCAGCTGCAACTTCATGGCTGTACGTGCTGGTTAGTAATATATTGGTACAAGCTCAAGCATTTCACACAACCATCAGACCATATGAAGGGGGCTCTGGGAGGGGGCCCAATGTCTGTGACAGCCGCACCCAGCAATGCTGACAAACACCACAATAGTTTATTGCAAAGGATATAACATTCTTCATAGACTTACTGCGTGATCACCGCCAGCAGCAATGTCGGCTGTAACTGGCGGTTGATGCGCTTCCAATGGCTTCTCTGCTGCTGCTGCTGCTGCCGCCTCCACTGCTGCTGCTGCACCAGCTGCTGGCAGCAGGTAGGCCAATGATTGAGGGGCTGTTACGCAGTTGCAGATAACCTGCAGCGCTGTTGCTATGACCTGCAGAAAGCACACCGTGTGCCCACGTTATAATTTCAGAGAGAGAGGGAAGTTACAGTGGATACCTCACATTATAGTTCAATGTGGCTGAGCCAGTGCAACAAGACACATGCGCTGGCAAGCTGCACTGCCATGCACATGTGTTGGCAGCTGTACCCCTACACAAACCAGCAGATACAGAATTGGATGGGGTTTGCAACACAGTTTCGCAGAGATCTGTCACCGTTCTGTCGCCATATAGCAGTGCAAGTAGGCAGGCGATACTAGAATGGGTCCGTTCGGCTGGAATGAAGGATATGACAACATGCATCCATATAAACATACATACTTATATACAACTTACATACTGTTACGCAAACACACAGATATGTTTGCTGTACAGAGTTACTGTACAGCAAACATAAATACACACATACATACAGCTTTGACCCACCTCTGGGTCTGCCAAGCCATAAAAAGGTGTTGCATTGCCCGTGCTTGCCGCATGCAACAGCACAGACATATCACTCCGTGGTTGGTGACTCCCCGGTTGCCCACCACTCCGTGACCTACTGCTGCTGCTGCTGCCAGCTACGATGTCTCTTCGGGGTAAGGGCGACAGTGTTATGAGTTGGAGGACTTCTAAGCAGTAGAGGGATATGTCACTGAAGTATCTGCGGTACACAAGACATCCCATGTGTCTTATTGGTAGAGAGTTGATGGGCAGTGGTTGCATAACAGAGGGGACAGGCAATGACTGGCTACCTCTACTGCAGACAGTTGGTGTTCAGCGAGATTGCTTGCTGTTGTGGGATTACATATAATGCGCTCGCATTAAAGCTTAAGGGCTGAACATGATGGCTGAGTTGACCAATCAATCACATTAGCTGTGCCAGCTATCCATACACAACTTGGGGGGGGGGGGGGGGGGGGGGATGCTTTCTGCAAAGCGATTCCTATTCCGACTAGGGACGAAGCCGGTGATCTTTCCCAGACGTGCGAGCTGAATGTCAATGGTTGCAGTCCAGCTGAGATGTGCCGACGCTGGCAAGTATAAAGTCTTATCCTTTGTTTTGGTTGCAATCGGTTTCCTATTGGATGTGGAGAGTGCCATTCTAGATGGTGAGGTATCCACTGTAACTTCTCTCTCTCAAAGCAAGGTACCTTACTTTCGCACTGACACCCAGAGTGTCATTGAATGCACAACCTGAATGCACTCTGGCACCAGAGCATACACAGGTTGACCCGAGTTCCAAGAGGACTGAATGCTGTTGTGCAATTTCAGTCATCCAGTGCGACTTTGTATTGTCCAATGTACCTTTCCTCTTCTGGCATTGCTCGCACCAGCTCCAGCATGAGCGACACAAGATGCTGCTCTGATACACGATCTAACAACGGCCACCTGCACACACAAAACAAACACCCGACATACATGGTAAGGTGCAAGCATACTGCGGGGGTGCAGACGCATACGTCATAAAAAGGAAGCAACGGGCATTGAAGCCTAGGCAGCATTCCGCACATGACAAAGAAAGCAACCCCCCCCCCCCCCCCACCCCGGGGGCACAAAGCAGCAGATGTTTCCAGTGGAAGGCATCACAGCGGCAGCAGCAGCACAGCGGCAGCAGCGATCACAACAAAAATGTGCGTTTTACACCAAGGGCAGGTTTAGATCAGTCACCGGAACCCACCTAGTTCTCACAAAGGCCTCAGCCAGTTTAGCATCTGTTGCGAGTGCTGCTATCAAGTCCTCAACAGCAGTAGCACTGGTGTTGATGGGTTTGTGAGGTGCTGGTGCTGCTGCTGCTGCCGCTGATTGGCTGTGGTCACGTAAGCGCCGTTGAAGGAGTAACATGTGGGAGACTAGATGTGCTCTGATGTACTGCAGCAGCGCCCTGCTGGCATGATACGCGACCTGCAGCAGTGCAGCAGCAGCAGCAAATAACGATCACTTTCTTGTAATGTAACAGTAGTTAGGTGTGCTCGGATGTACTGCAGCAGCGCCCTGCTGGCATGATAGGCGACCTGCAGCAGTGCAGCAGCAGCAGCAGATAACGATCACTTTCTTGTAATGCAACAGTAGTTAGGTGTGCTCGGATGTACTGCAGCAGCGCCCTGCTGGCATGATATGCGACCTGCAGCAGTGCAGCAGCAGCAGCAAATAACGATCACTTTCTTGTAATGTAACAGTAGTTAGGTGTGCTCGGATGTACTGCAGCAGCGCCCTGCTGGCATGATATGCGACCTGCAGCAATGCATAGCAGCAACACACGCCGTCAGGTAATGCAGTTGATGTTGAAGCATTGGCTTTGGCTATTGAAGGCGCAGGTTCGCATAGCACTGGTTTCTGTGCAGGTTCTGGCAGGTTAGATTCTGACAGGTTTTTTGTTGGTGACTGTCACCATGCATGCATACATATGTCTAGTCACACGAGAATGCAAGCAATCAGAAGCAATATTAGGCCGCTGGGATGTTATGATTATACACTAAACACTAGCCAAAGCCGCAAGCCAGACCCAATATGTGTAATGCATGCAGCAGCAATACAGATCCAGTTGTACCTGTTTCTCAGATCTCAGTTGAGCCGCGTCTCCACTCTGCAACAGTTGCACCACGTGCCGCAGCGGATATAGCAACCGGTGCAAACCATCCGCAGCATCGAAGCACTCCAACATTACTGGGTAATGCACAGCAGCATCAAAGAATAGCGCCGCATTCTTGCGTGCTGCATCGCTGCTCGCTGCTAAGAGGGTTAAGCCCGCTGTTGTCAGGTCCTGGGGGACGGGTTGGGGCAGGGCACAGGCTCGTTCGAAGGCGAGGGGGAGACTTGCTAAGCCAAATAGTGCTAGTGATAGGCCCATACTGGTGTGCGGGGTCCTGCACACGTACAGGTGGACAAGGAAGTGCCAAGGTTGCTGGTGGCAAGGGACGCTGGCCAGGAATGCAAGTGCAGCTAGTACGCATGCAACACGTGTATTAGGGCACGGGCTCGTTCAATAGCGAGGGGGAGACTATGCTAGGCCAGATGCCGGGGACACGACGGTCAATATGGTTTGCAGAGTCCTGCAGGCATAAAGACAGCAAGCAAGGTTGCAGGGGATGCTAGAGGAATGCAATGCATGTAGGTGCAGCGGGTCAGCATGCAAACACGTGTAGCAGGGCACAGGTTCGTTCAAAAGCAAGGTGGGGACTTGCTAAGCCGAAGAGTGCTAGCGATAGGCCCATGCTGGTGTGGGGGGTCCTGCAGAGGTCAGAACAGCAAACCAGATTGCACAAGGTTGTTGGTGGCAGGGGATGCTGTCTGATGAATGCATTGCATGTAGGGGCAGCAGGGGGTAGGCATACGCAAGTGTAGCAGGGCACAGGCTCGTTGGAAAGCAAGGGGGAGACTTTTCAAGCCGAAGAGTGCAAGGGGTAGGCCCATGCTTGTGTGGGGAGTCCTGCAGATGTACAGACAGCAAGCCAGGTTGCACAAGGTTGTTGCAACCAGCCACAACATCATGGTGCTTGAAGCACCTTCTTCCCTGGCTGCAGTTTTTATGCACATGACTCAAGTTTGTTTATGCACAGTCAGCACATGACTCAAGACACTATGAGGTTGTCAATAGCCGGGTGTGCATAGCTGCTCTATCCAGTGCCACTGACACTGCGGTAACTGCTTGCAAACTGGAACAACCTACTGTAGTCACCCTTGCGACCCAGTTGAAAAGGCCAGACGTAACACAGTCCGGACTCTCATCTGTACACACCTTGGAAGTGCCAGCAGCAACTGCACGCCGCCCTGCTCCACTAGAAGCTCCCCAAATCGCCTATGCGCAAGGAAACTGCACACAATCTGCAGAACCTCATTCAACAAAACCCCGTTTCCGCGCCACGCCCGCAGCAGCACCAGGCAACTCTCTAAACCCTGATGCGTTAGAAACGGTGCTAGCGCCTCTACGTATTCACCCGTGCAGGTTAGGCACCTAATGACGCCTAGAAGTCTCTTGAGTCTGAGCTGCGAAATATCATCGGTACACCCCTCCGGGCTTTGCTGCGCTGCTGCAGCTAGTCCTGCAGGAACATTCACTGCTGATATGAGTCCGTCCTGCAGATGAGTCTGCTGCTGCTGGGCACCTGCTGCTGTTGCTGATTGGCCTACAGGTTGAGCGTTGGTGCTGGCGTGCCCCGCCTGGCCTGCTGCTGCTGAGGTGTTGTGGTTACTGCTGCGGAGTGCTGTTCGCTGCAGGTAGCTGCAGCAGGAAGTTACTAGCGGCGTTTGTACTGCTTTATCTGCGTACTCCTCGTTTGCCAAGGCGATACCCAGCAGACCTACAAGCACAGACACAGCGGAGGACATAAGACAGGAGCATGATACGATGCACGTAGGATGAGCACTTTGCGGAGTTCCCAGGGGCGCTGAGTTCCACCAGTGGTGACATACTGGTGCAGCACTTCATCACGGTCAAAGACTTCAAAGCCTATATGAATTGAGGGCAGCGATTGGAACCCATCTGCTTGACCAAAGTGAGCTGCTGCTCTGCTCCTTATGCACTTGGCTGCTGCCTTTGATACTGGTGAATAACATGACGAGTACCCGGACTTGCATGCACAAGGCTTGCTGCATGCTTGCTCCAACTGCTGCTGAGTCAGTTGCTGTTTGCTGACTACTGCTCACCCATAGCATATGTTTGCCTGGCTTCCTGCAACATCTCTGGCATTGCCTTCGGCGACTCATCGCCCAAAACCGCTGCTTTTTCGAGCCCCTCGACTGCCCAGTGACCGAGCTTTTCCACGAGGGACTCTTCTGTAAGGGGGTACTGGAAAAGCCAGCAGTCTAGGCATGCTAGCAGCAGACGCAGGCCTGCTACGTTCTGCTCTATAGATGCATTGCGAGAGGAGATCCAGTCGTCTACGATCGCGTCATACAGATCCTCTTCGTCCTGCGAGTGCGATGGATGCGAGTTGCTTGATTTACGAGGGGCTTGAGTTTATTCAAAGCCGGTTGCCCAAAAGCTGGCCAGGTCAGCAGTACAGCTTATTAGAACCTAGGAAAGCGGCTGCCGCCTCACCTTGATTGCATTCAGCAGTTTCCCAATAGTATAATGAGACCTAAGGTTTGGGTTTGAGTGGGGATCGCCGACAAGAGCGCGATACTTGCTTTCCTCAACTTCCAGCAGCGATGCAAACTTGTGCGCTGCAAGAATGCGAACCTCCATGTTGCCGTGCCCGATTTGATGTACAATCTGTTCAATAACCTACAGTAGATGATATTGACACCACTGAGACGGACATAAACAATAAGAAGCCCGGCAAAGCTGCAAAACTGCTGCTTACTGCTGCATCCAGGACCAGGGGCGACGGGGGCAGCTCCCTGCCGGCAAGATACATTGTTGACTCCTTAAACTACCTAGTAGTATCCGCCCTCAAGCAGACGATGTGTAGGTGCGCACATAGCAAGAAACGGCCCATGTCGAAGTACCCTGTACTTCGCGGAGAAGTGACTGCTGGGCAGCGTTCATATCAGCAGAGCTACAAGCGTCGTTTGTTGTGCTATTCTCTTTGAGACAGATTAGCTACAGACAAGTGCTCCATACGGTTCAAGCAAGGCACAGGCATGTATAACAAGGTCACACCTCCACGTCTGCCTTCGCGGTGCATCGCGGGTAGCATGCCAGGGAGGGTCCGGCATTGCTACCGACGACCCTGTTTTTGTTTGGCTGTCAGGTATACCTTGGTGGTCACATCGTTGGCTGCAACGCGCTGTGTATGGTTTAGCTGCACATTGGCACACGTTTCAAGCCTATAGCAGTATGGGTGGACACGATAGTTACCATCCACCAAATCATCACACGTTCAAGGGTCAGTGCCAGCTGCGGGGCCTGTGCTTGGCGTCTTGTGTCTCAGACATCGATCGCTGAACTCCAACTCTGTGCAGAGGTCTGGAGCCCATCCGGTGGCTGGTGGTGTGACCCGAAGGGGTGGAGAAGAAACACAGCGTTTGCGGTCGGGTGAGCCTTAGCTTGATTGGCGCCATGGCATGCAAGGCCTGCTGAACACATGCTGTCAATAGCAGAGACCAGGGACAACTTTCTGTCTGATTAAGGCACGTGTTCCGCTGTACAGGTTCCTGGTAGTAGCGAACTACTTCATATTCCAGTACGGAGCCGCAAATGAGGTGGGCAGCAACGCGGTTGCAGAACCATGTCCCCACTGAGCAAACAGTTACAGCTGCAGCAGTCCAGCCAGCCATGCCCATCTTGCACAAGAGGCCTCTGCAACAGTCGTTAGCAAGAGTTGTGGCGTCGTTACTGATACATCAGCAGCATGCAGTGCTGGTAGACATAACAGCTTATGCTGATGTGTGGCAGCAAAGCTTCAACAGACCAGTAAACAGCTGACCGGCCAGCATGTGCACTGGTGCATTAGCAGCTGATAATATTGTTGTGCATGCAAGCAGTGAT
>NSMO01006932.1:0-24734 GCA_002588565.1 Coelastrella sp. UTEX B 3026 | reverse complement strand
TCTTGCAGTTCGCCTATATGTTCTGTCAATCTAAGGATGCGCGCCCTGTCTGCCTTGCTTATGTGATCTTGATCCTCCAAATCGCTGACTTGTTGACGTGCAACAGACAGCTCATGGCCCAACTGTGCTATTCTTGCTTTCAGCTCCTGCAGTGTTGGTCTTGGGGCCTTCCGCGGCATAATCTTATCCATTAGCGAGCCTCCAACCACTGCCTGCAGCACAGCGATCATCGCCGGGCGATGACCGCTGAAATGCGGC
Source organism: Coelastrella sp. UTEX B 3026 (assembly GCA_002588565.1). NCBI lineage: Eukaryota > Viridiplantae > Chlorophyta > Chlorophyceae > Sphaeropleales > Scenedesmaceae > Coelastrella > Coelastrella sp. UTEX B 3026. The sequence goes on along the minus strand of NSMO01006932.1, from coordinate 24,476 downwards.
CTACAGAGCAGCGACACTACAGCGATGGTCCCGGCGCACAAGCTCAGATCATACCAGCATGGTGGCCCCGTTGGCGTACAAGAACGTTGAAGGTATGCAGGTTAAGCCTGCTAGTGTGCCTAGTGGCCCTGAGCAGATAGAGCTGCTGCTAAAGCCAGAATGCAGACTGGGCCAGCCCTCGCAGAGTTCAAATATATTTGACGCCGCAACGATATGATGATTATTATTATGATGATTATGATGACTGGATTACCAAGCCACCAGAGCCGGAGCCCTATCGTCGGATACAGACAGGTGCGTCACTCATCAGCGCAGCTAAGAGTTCAAAAACAAAATCAACACGAGCTTCTATTGTATGTGCAGTAGACGCAGTTGTAGCCTATGCCCAGAGCACAGGACAGGGCAGCTGTGCAAACCAGCGTCGGACCACGATAGAGCTTTAATGACCGGCACTAACTGTGCCAGCAAGGGGTACTTTATAGATTGTATCTATATAGTACCCCTTGGTGCCAGAATGCATCAGGCACAAATACAGAGTGCCTGAAAAACTCACTGGTCACAGATCTGTCTAGACAGGTCAACCAGACTGCTTTACGGTCCCCTACGCGCAACTGTCACTTCCAGGATCGCCCCCTCCCCTGTCACCAACGCTCATAAAGTCAGTTCCGACAATAAAGTGACTCAAGTGCCCGTACTCAGTCACTTTCATACAGTCTCACAAGTTATAACAGAAGTAAAACTTCATAATAATTTGTTAACAAGTTGTGAGAAAAGCCACGGCAGACTGTTTATAGTGGATCCACACATTATCTATAGGCCGATCTGCTGTAATCATAAAAACTGTCGGCCACAACATATACCATGGTGGCAAGCTGCAGCTGGCACTCAAAATTTAAAAGCGCCTCTTGGAGTCCAACGCGTGCAGATATATACTGCCAAGCAGTTCGCAGAAATTGTGCGTCAGTAGGAGTAGTATCATCAAGGGCCACGTGCCGGTGCTTCTGCGCGGCATCTGCTTGGCTCAGGGTTTGGGCACAGTCCGAGGCATGCACCGCAGCTTCTGTGACAGTTGCGGGCGCCGATTGAGCAGGCCTCGAAGCTCTGCAACCTGATCCCATTGGACGCACAGGCTGCAGGACGCTTGTAGCATCTGCGAAGCTGGACAGCAATGCGCTTCCGGCAACAAACTTGCTTCCGGGACTCCCGCAAAAAGGCCACGTGGGACTTGTAATTCAAGACTTCTTAGCCTCTGCAGATGCATCTGAGAAACCCGACTTTTAGGCCCTTGGTTGTATTGCTTCTAATGCAAGGTTGCTACTATCAGTAACAGCATCTGCACCAGGATCGACACCTGCACGATGCTGATCGACAAGGTCAAGCGGGATATACGCTTGCTCGAGCGGTTAGCAATCTTTGATGGTCTAGCTCAAGACGTACCTGGCGTTCCGGGGACACCTGAATACCTCTTCTTGTCTGGTGAGCCCAGCAGACTGTACAGTCTAGACCAGATCTGTGCCATCAGTGCCAACATCACAGCTATCTGCATTCGGCAGTCCGCGGCCGATAACGCGCTTGTGTCAATGGAAAGCTCTTACAGAACTACAAAGACTGGCAGTCTGTCTTTGCATGGCACATACGTGCGTGAGCCCTGATTCGCCGCAGGACACTTCGAGCACTTGCTGGTGCTTTATCACACACGACATCAGCTTCATCCCTGTTCACTCCGAGCCATATAAACATACCCTCGCACACATGCTATGCATCTGTCACTTACAGTTCTCAAAAACCTACGACTGGGGCGGCTTGATGAAGCAAAGCAGGAGTACAAGGAGCTGGCAGGCGTCTTGCATGTGCCGCTTGACAGCCAACAACTAGAGCCCTTGAGAACCATATTTCACCTCAAGGTGCGGGTATCCTGCGGTTCCAAGCCCAGGTAGTCGATTTTAACCGCCGGTTGCACCATTCAGCCTGCTACTTGATCAGACCAAGACTCCATGACTGCCCACCGTGTCTGCTGCTTTTGTGCAAGCAAACTCGAAACTCCTTCAGTGGCAGTCAGGATGTGGTCACAAGCGGTCGAGCCCTGCTGCTCATACACAAACACATGCTGTCCTCGAAGCCCTCGGAACACTGGCACTGGTCTGCCTGAAGTTGTATACACTAGCACTTGCCTAGCGCCATTTAACGCACTGCTGCTGCTGCTGTGGACCCTGCTGCGGTTTGTTTTTTGGGTACCAGCTTTGGGATGGTCGCCCAGAAGACAGACAGCAGCTTCAGAAGTACCTCATCAAGGAGCTGGGTCTCAACTTTGAGGTAATCAGCACATGATTCAGCCAAGTGGGAACTCGGCTGTGGATGCTGACGGTGGACTTTACCCCAACAGCCACTCGTACAGCAGCAGCACTGAAGCGTAATGCAAAAGTGAAGCATAGGCCAGTTCAGCAGAGGCCTCATATGCATGCGCATGTCTACTGCTGCTGTCCCATGTAACACGAGCTCTTGATAGGTGAACTCACTTGTTACATCACCTAGAGGGCCAAAGAGAGCATCATTTTACAAAGAGTTGGTGTCTGCAACTCTGCTTCATCACACAGGCTGAACCTCCCCTTTCAAAACCCCTACATCCTCCAACCGCAGCACCTCAAACCCCAGACCCCACCCCAAACCCTACCACCCCTCAACTGCCAACGTCTATAGCACCAGACCAGTACAGCCCGACAGCTTTTCTCAAGCTGCTGAATCCCACCAACACACCAACAACTGGAGCCCACAACCACCCTATCAACACTTTCGATCCCAGCCGACTGCATGAGGTTATTGCAGATCCCTCTGTACCAATCAAAGATAGGATCTCCCTGCTAAAACCTGGGAGCAGATACGTCGTGCCGCCGGCGGTTTTGTCAGTCGAGGTTTTGGTCAAAGTGGTTCAGGAGTGGCTGAATGAGGATGCGACACAAAGCTGGAATTGCAGGGAGGCTATGGATTGGGTTACGGGGCACTGGGATGAATTCACGGCTGAGCAGGTACGATGCACGGGCACGACCGCATTGCCAATCCTAGGTGCACATAATCACACGTATTGGTTATTTGTACGTAGTAAATACAATACGGTATGTCTGCAGACCCAGAAGGCTTGCTGGAATGCGCAATTGGGCAGAATTGTGCAAACTAGCCGCCTAAAGTCACCCTCATGATTAGTTATACCTCCCCTTAACCTGAAAGTCTTGAGTCAATATGTTGGGTCTGTGGACATCATGATATGCTGCAGTGTGAACCTATACATACTACTCAACATGAGGCATGCGTTCCCCTCCACCCAGAGCCCATCATGTGCTGTATGCAACTGACAGTCACTTGAACTCTCTACTCAACTGCATTCCCATCAAGACGTGTGAACTGATCCATTTTTTGATGATAATGAATACCACATCAAACATTTGTTTGCTGGCACAAGTGTAGGCTGGAGCCCTGAGAGCTATCCTACCAGGCCCAGGGTTTGGCTCTAACCCCCCAATAGACAGACCCTACATAATAGCCCTTGTGAACAAAGCCCTAGCAGCTCCCCCTGCTGCTGCTGCTGCTGCTGGTGGTGGTGGCAGCAGAAAGCCAATGCCATGGGCTTCTGGTGCTGCTGCTGCAGCAGCGCTGACAGATCTGCAAAGGGTGCTGGAGGTTTGTGATCAGCTGGGACCTGCTGCTGACTCGATCAGGTATGCTGCTGCTGCTGCTGGTGCTACAATGCGATGCTTGAGAAACTGCAGTGCCTATGTCATATTATTGAACCTGTTGTAGGCTGTCTGTGGTATATGGTTGTCAAATGGCATACTGGCTGTCGCACAGCATGGCCGTGATTAGCACGCGTTGCCTGGCATTGTGGCTGGATGTGTTTGGCAATGTTGGAAACACATGTTCCTGCAACACAACCTGAAGTTGGGGTGATTTCTCCCAACACTTTGCAACTTTCCTACCAGGCTGCATGCTGTTCAAGCACATATGCTGTACAGCACAACAGCAGCAATCCAATGTAGACCTGCCAACATTGATCACATGATCCGCAAATCAACCGGGAGCCCCAACATGGAGCCCCACACAACTGTTAGCACCTTAGTTGTGGATGTGTATTGGGGTCTGCCTGCAGGCTGCATGCTGTGCATGCACAGCTGCTGCTACAGCAGCAGGAGCAACCCACAGTAGATCTACAAACATTCATCACATACATGAAAATGCTCGGCAGAGCCACTTGGAGCCCTGGACCAACTGTGACCGACAACAGATTTAGCATACAGCAGCAGCAGCAGCAGCCAATGCATGTCTCTTGCAGCGTGTGTGGTGTAAGGCCGATCCAGGGTCCGAGGTTTAGGAGTCTGAGCCAGTTTGGGTTCAACACGTGTGCGCGGTGTGCTGGAAGTGAGGCAGCAGCAGCTGCTGTTCCGTTGGAAGAGGTTAGAGGTGAGGATCAGCACACAGGATCGCCACATGGCATATGCCCTAGGCAATGGTTGCTGCATGCTGCATTAGCAAGCTGATTGATTGGCTGCAAGCAATGTGTTCTTCTAGACTTTGTTGCTGCTGGTGACAGCTTTTACATGAGTTCGGGTTACTTCGCACCAGCCCCCCATGCCCCTCCCTCCCCAAAGGGTGCCAGATTCCCCAGCAACCTGCTGCGCTGCACTCATGCCCCAGAAAACATGCATCCAGATAAATCCTAAGCAAATCCTTGCAAGTCATGTCGCACCAGCTGTATGAGCAGCTCAACCCTGTCTGAACTGTTTTGTTCTCTACTGTGCAGTTGATGACAGCATCTACATGAGTCCTGAGTTACCGCTACCCCATGTGCTTGGCGCCATATCGCGACATGAGTCAGACCGGGAGTCAGAGGCCAGAAAGATGCTCCTGGAACTGGTGCAAGCAGACGGTGAGGGCGTGCGGGTGCAGCACTAGCATATACCATTTGCATTACAACAGTATGTGTACATGAGTCCTGAGTATCCGCTACCCCATCTGCTTGGTGCCATATCGCGACATGAGGCAAACCGGGAGTCAGAAGCCAGAAAGATGCTCTTACAACTGGTGCAAGCAGACGGTGAGGGCGTGCGGGTGCAGACATAGCAGTTGAATAATGCTACAACACTATGCGTCGGTGTTGAGGAAGTGTGAATCCCAGCAGCAGTGCTGAGAAAGCCCTAACCCAGCAGCGGCGTTGAGTAAAAATATTCACAGCGGCGGTAGTTTAGAAAGTGTGAATCCCAGCAGCTGTCTTGAGAAGCTTAAACCCAGCAGCGTTCTTGAGAAAGCTTAAACCTAGCAGCAGTGTGTGAGGAAGCAGGAACCCAGCAGCACTTGAGAAAGCGTGAATCCCAGCAGACAGCAGCGTCTCGTTTGGACTGCTGACTGCAGTACAAGATAACACAGCCACAACACATACAATGTTGTTCACGATGGATTTGCATTATGAAACATATAGTTAGGTGACGGTTTAGCGTAAGGGTTCAGAGCTTAGGGCCGTGAAGGCTATAACACAACCCTATATGTAGTGATACTGTGGAAGCATAGTCAGTGACCCCTGAGTGTCCGCTGTTGCCGCAGGTGCTGATGGCAGTCCTGAGCAGTTCACACCAAATGGTCCATGCCCCCTGGCTGCTGCTGGCCTACTGCTGCCCAAGGAGTGGAGAGATAAAGCTGTGGCAGAAGGCAAACTGCTCAGTGGACGTGGCGGCACTGCTGCATGGTCAAGGTCAGTGTGCATGTTTGCTAAAGGCGCTTATGTGCCTCAGAATGTTGTATGCCTCCTTGGCTGCTAGTAGCTGCTGGTAGATGACTGCTATTTGCTACCAGTTGGCCATAGCCATACAGCCATCAGCCCTGCGCCGGATGTTTTACGAGTGGATTGGAGCAAACATTAGATTCATCTAATTCACAGCAGCTGCTTTTGGATGAATGAGATCACCTCAGCACCTATGATCGGCTCCCTGGCTGCAGGTCAGCTCATCAGACAGGGGTTCTTTTTGTTGCATGGGTCAGCAGACCAGCAAAGTAACAAAGTGAGCCACACTCTCACACTTATGTCTGAGGGGTTGCACTGTCAACTCCAGCATTCCTGACTAGCTCGCCAGTACAATGAACAGTGGTACTTGAATCCACAACAACAGTACGTCTGGGTCTCAAGACAGGACAATATGGAGCTTGCTACTTGCTGCTGCTGGTGCTGCAGGATGTATCAGGACAGTAAAGGCAATGTGGAGCAGCTGCGCCAACAGACTGAGTTTGCATTTGCTGCACACAACATGGAGAGCTATACTGTCCAAGACGATGTCACCTTGCACCTCATCAGCAAGAACATTGGTCAACAGGTCAGTGGAGCTGGGCGCGTTGCTGTTGACGCTGGTCCATCAGTCGATAGCCACCAACTTGGTTCAACACATCGTGGATAACAGCACTATCGATCCAACACACCAATCAACTTCACCCTACGCCCGACAAGCCTTGCTGACGCAATATATTTTTCCGAGCGCAATGATCTCGAACCCTCTTTGGGAGAAAGGCATCATATACTACCAGTCGACTGAAGCAATACAACGTCATGCACAATACCCCATCACCAAATATTCTGTTTTGGCTGCTACTGTGCCAGTTGCCAGCATTGCATTTGACACAAAGCAGTAGCTAGTGATTAATAGCACACAATTGTGTGTAGCTGTAAGCTAGCCAGTAGCTATGCAAGCACCGACTCAGTCTGTTTGCTGGCCTGCGGGTGTTTCTGTCTGCCATCTGGCTCCCCTAATCCCAACCCTAAACCCATCTGTTAGTGTCTTCTGCTGTCCCATGATGTCACTCCTGCAGGGTGTGCTGGTGAAGTTGTACGAGATCAACTGTTGGAACTACTACACATCTGAGCGCAAACCCGTCGACCTGAATCTGGAGTTATCAGGACTCACACCAACAAAGACGATACACATCAACACACCTCAGGACCCTATCATCAGGTCAGGATACTCCCTATACTGAGTGCCCAATCGTATTTTATGATTTATATGTTGTATAATGTGTGTTTCAAACGTTGTGCCCATGGCCTGTTGCCAGCTTGCAGCATGCGTCCGTGCAGTTTTACGCTGTAGCTACACTATAGTCAGTGCAGTTCATGTCCAAGCCAGGGTGCAGCACAGCCTGCAGTTGGCTATCACATGCCTTGGGTTGAACCCTCCAATCATTATTGTAGTAGGTCGCAGCATTTGGTGTGGGCAAGTCTTTGTTACGTGAGCTGGTGTGTGGCGCGTGCTAGTGTTGTTGCTGGTAATAAACCCATGCAAGCAATGGTGTGACTGGCCTGGCCTCTCTCACTCTCCCTACGACTCCTTCAGACACACTTGCATTGTTTCATGCTTGTAGCATGTCACCAATTGCAGGCCATGACATTCAGTATTGTAAGGCCTTGCTGGTGTGTGGCTTGCTGAAGTTGTTGCTAGTAGTCAAAGCATGCGAGCACCTGCATGTCTGGCCGGCCGTGTCTTGCTCCCCACAAGATGCCTCGAGTAAAACGACACTTGTTTCCTTCTATGCTCATGATATATGCCCCTCGGTTGCAGGTCACATCATTCAGTGTCATTGGGTCTTGCTGGGCGAGCCGGTGTGTGGCTTGCTGAAGTTGTTGCTGGCAATACACGCATGCGCGCAAGGATATACAAGGGCACACTCAGGCTGGTTCAAAGGCCCTCTGTGGCAGGACATATCATCACTGTCATGGATGAGAACTGGATGCCTGTACAGGTACTGTTGTTGTAGTCTATAGGATCAGCCTCCATTCTAGCTGCTCTCTGTGACCTGAAGTGTGTCACAGTACAGTATTTCACCCTGATTCAGCCAGTCTTGAATGTTGCAGGTCTCTGTTTGTATGGTCCATCACCACGTACTCTTGTTCGGTATGCTTGTTGGTTGTTGTGAGTTTCCTGTGTTATCTTCTTGAACGGGCCCAGCCCGGCAGCTGGTGAACGTTCTGTTAACAAGCTCCTGCTGTTGCTGCTGTTGTTGTCTCAACTGCAACCAAGATAAGCGGCGAAGACAGCTCGTGGTGATTGCATTCTCATTGCCTGCAGAGTGTGAGGGTCTGGTGTGACAATCAAGAATACAAAAGCAAGCCAGATAGCAGGCCAAATGAAGTACTGCTGCCATACAGCCGTGAAAGCAGATCCACCACATTGGTAGTAGCAGCAAGACTTGATAAGAGGCATTCTGCTGCAGCAGCACCAGCTGGTGGTGGGGGCGGTGCGGGCCAAGCAGATGATGCAGCAATCACAGCACAAACTCCAGAGGCCCAGGAGTGTGTTGTCCTATTCCCTGATTTTGAGTAAGCGTGTGTTGGCGCTCATGGTATGGTGGTAAACACTGGGGTTGAATGTACATGCTGATTGCTTGTGGAGAAAGCCGATGTGTGCTGTCAGGAGTGTTTACGGTTTAGGGTCTGCATGAGCATGTGTCCCAGGATTGCAGCGCCCACAGGTCGTGCCATTGCTATGTATTCACCGCACCAGCACCTACATAGTACTAGCCTGCCACATTCACAATTGCAATGCCATCAAATGCGCAAGCGTCTGCTTGCGTGACCTACAAGCGCATGACATTGCAGTTGATTGCGGCCAACTGTGCTGTCTCAGTCTCTGCTCATGACTCCGAGTCATGAGGATTTGCAAGGTCTGCGACTGGCAGTAGCAACTAGTAGCTACTCATGCTCCCAGCACAGATGGCCTCCTCCTCCTCCTCCTCCATGTTACATTATCTGCTACTGCCGAACATATGCATGTCTATATAGGCTCATGTTGGGGTTCGAGTTGGGCCTGTGAGCTGTGCTTGTTCTGTGCTTTGATTGGGGCTTTGCACTGTGTGACAGATTCACTCTGTGTCAAAGCGATGATCCTACAAATGCTCTTGATTGCATTACAGGCGTCTTAGAGAGCAGTACAATCTAGTAGGCCAGCTGTACTGTCACCAGGAGTCCCTGATACCAGGCCAGACAGTCCCGTTGCTGCTGCAGCTCTCATTGGAGCTTCATGGCAGACCAGCACCTCTAAAACTGTTACAAGATGTTACATTGAGAGTTACTGCTGCAACACATGATGGGGCTGAAGTTCCGCAGGTTTGCTTTTTGAAGACGATCGCATGCTTATGAGTGAATATCTCAACGCCCATACATTTTATACTACGTCTTATCTGCAATAAATAACAGATACCTTGTCAGGGACCCATATTCCCCGACACCTCCATTGACACACCTTCTTTGCCTGCAGGTGTTCAAAGACTTGACTGTTGACCCCACCATTGGCGAGTTACAGCTGCAGTACAACCTGCCACCCGGTGCGCGGCGCCTGAGTGCAATCCTCAATGCCAAGATACTGCTAGCACTGCCAGGCATAAATGGGGAGCCTGATTACCAGGAGTTTGAGCTGCAACAGCTGCTGCCAGGACGCACAGGACATGTTGCAAGGTGGGGAACTCAGAGCCAGTATGCCTGCCTGCGTGAGCACTGGTAGACCAATTGTGCTGAGTCGGGTATAAACGTTGAGCCTGGTTATCTACAAGTTTGCGCTCTGTCGGCTGCTGCCAGGGCGAACAGGGCCTGCCTCAACATCAGGTATAAGTTTTGTAATCCCATTAATGGGAGTGCATTCCGTTGGTTTGGGTGCACTGTCCTGCAAGATACCGGCTGAATGCATTGCCTGCGCAGGCCTGTGTGCATTTCGCTGCTGAGAGAAGTGATTGTGTGAGTTACTGGCATCCTTCCACATCACATGTCAATTGGTACTTCTTCATTCTTTGCAGTATCAATATCAATGCAGCAGCAGCCAGCAGTCACATCTGGGACGTGTACCTCTCAGCACAATCCAGCAGCAGCAGCAGCATTGGAGAGCCAGAGTACATACTGCAAGTTTTGGGTCGTGCTGGTGAAGCACCCGCTGTACCCAAGGTGTTGTCTGTATGGATGAGTCACGTGCACTACCAACCGCAACACAAAGTTCATATGAGGTGAGACCACTGGCTGATCTGTTGGCCAAGCCCTACTTTAGTCACTTTACCGTGCTGCATAAAGTGGTGTAGTAGGTGTTAGGTGGCTGACACATAGCACCTCTAGTAATGCAGCGAGTTGTGAACAACTCGCTGCATTGCTAGACGTGCTATGTGTCAGCCAGCTAACACCTGTGTCGGACATGCAGATCTAATTGACTGGCTTACAATGTCGTCAACATTGTGCTACACCCAGGATCAAACACTTTGTTCATGGCCATGAATGCTGAATCGCTTGTGAAATACGGCAGCACGAACACTGTAACAATGAGTATACAGTACACTGCTCAAAACAAACCTCATTCAAACGAGGCTCGAATGACAAGTGCCTCACAAACTTACCACAGTGCATATGTTACTCTTACACCCCCAAGCCTGTAGAGCATGTGTTACTACTACAGACAGACGTCTCGCTGCTGTTTTGCTGCATGCAGGGTCCAAACTGGCCCTGGTGGTGTTATCAACCTGGGACCTTTACCAGGTATCCGCCACCTTGAAGCACAGATCGAGTCAGGCTTAGACTGTGTGGATGTGGACAACCCTAATGCTGCTGCAAGTCATGCCGAGGGCTTTGGCTTCAACCCAGCAGCTGCTGGTGGTGTCAGTGCTGGTGGTGGTCCTGTCAGGAAGTGGCAGATCGCACGTACAAGCTGGTGGCAGGGTGGACTACAGAAAGAGGTATATCACACAGCTGCTGCTGTTTCTGCTGCTAATTCAGCTGCTGCTTGTGCACGGCTTGTTAACAGTGTAGCAAACATAGTATGTTAGAGTGATGATGAGGTGGTCGGACACAGTGTGTGTTGGCTGGCTGCTAGTGACTTGGGTCAGGTCCGTAAGCCAAACCAAAAAGCAATCACTTACACGTTGTCACTGTTGATTGTTCATTGTTCATTGTTCATTGTGCGTGCGTGGGTGCGTGCGACCCTAAGCTCCGATTGATAGGCCAATTGTGTGTCCATTGAGATATTGATCTTCATTACTCATTACGCTGCTATCTGTTGCTTTCTGCAGTGCACGATCTCAGCTGGCAGTGATCTGCAGATCCCGCTCACAACAGCATCAGGTCAAACCTTGGACGTCAAACTACTGCAGCTCTCATATCACAGCACAGCAAACATCAACAGCAGAAGCCCTATTGCTCAAGTGATCATTGCAGACATCACTGCAGAGCACCTCACACTGCTGCCGGCAGCAGCTGCTGCTGACGCTAGCGGCAGCAGCAGCAGTGTTAGTGGATCAGCAGCTATGCTTGGATCTAGCAGTACAGCTGTGATCAAGGTCCAAGGTTTAGCGCAGGGGTTGTACCGCTTGCTGGTACCTGCATTACTGCTTGAACCGCCAGATCAGGGCTTTGTGTCTCAGGGTTGGCATGGTTTTGGCAGCAGCAGCAGCAGTGGTATGGAAATAGAGATCCGAGTGCTGCCAAAGATCGAGGCAGCAGCAGCAGCAGGGGCAGCGCAGGAGATCGATCAACTCCAGGGAGAGAGTGGTGGTGCAAGCAGCGCTGATGCAGCAGCAGCTGTAGACAGCAGCTGCTCTGATTGGCTTTGGGCTGGAGGTTACCACCCCAATACATCAATCACAAACAGAATCATCACTCAGCCATCTGCGGCTAGCCAGTTACATATAAGCTCCCTCTCATGCTCTACAGAATCAGGTCTATCTATTCAGTTATCTGGGACCCCTGATCAGCTAGAATCAGCACGTATAGTCGCAATCTTCAGCCGGTTTCTACCAGATGGCTCAGGAGTCGCTGCTGATCTGTCACATAACAAAATAACAACATTCAAAACACCAACACAGGATTGCGGCGGTTTTAGGGTTTGTGACTATTCAAAAGCCGCTAAGTTGGATTCAGCTGTGGCGTATGTGTTACAGCGAAGACAGTGGGAGGCTGATGCACGGCGGGGTGGGGGTCTAAGACCGGGAAATTTGCTTGATCGACCGAGTATGCTGGTGGCCCCGAGATGTGTCAGGAGCGCTGCATCAGGGACCACCGTACTCAAAGGTGAGATATTCAGGGTTTAGGCTTAGGTTTAATGCTAGGGCTCAGGGTTTAGGTTGTAGGGTTACCGGGCTTGGTATGTACTGTGTTACGCAGTTCGAATTTCCCTGCAAGTATCTAGTCTCTAGAGCACTCTTATGTTTGTAAGCCGGCTGAATGCCAACTCTAGCCCAATGCCAAATACGTGTCCTCTACCGTGAAGAGAGTACTGTCCAAGACGCTGATTGTAGTTTTGAAACCCCTGCCTCTGTTGGATGGTCCACTGAAGTAGATATGGATATCTCTAAAGTGCTGTGTACCAGCCCTGTCAGCTGGCAGCTTGAATCAGTGCATGTGGAAGCTTCAACCATGTAGATAGTGCCCTACAATGAATGCAGTTGGTCAGCTTGGGCTGTTGCTAATATTTGACAGGACTAACTGGCGAGATGCTATTTTGATCAGATTCTAGCAGTAAGGGACCATGCTGCCATCACTTTGTACACACTATTGCTGCCGTTTTCCGAAATGTATGCAGGCGGTGACGGCCAGCGTCTACAGGCTCAGAGCAAGAAGCAGCAGCCGCTGCTCCCTCACACGTTTGCAGCAGCACCAGCAACAAGATTTGGTGCAGCATACGCCTATGGAGCACCACTAGCAGCAAGCTTAACACCACATCATGCCTGTATGGCAGCACCAGCTGCTGCTGCAGCTGCGCAAGGATACTACACAGCAGAAACCCAAACTCCGGTGTTGTCATTTCTGGCACACCCTGCTGCGGTTCTGACTGATTTAGAGCCGGATCTATACACCGGCAGGGTCGAGTTGACTGCAGACCACCTACAGCAGATGCTGGCAGCAGCAGCAGGGGTTGGGGGTACAGAATATAGTTCAGATACTGAAGGCATAGCATCTGCAAACAAAGCTGATATCAGCTGTTATAGTACTGTATATGTAGCTGCGTATGTGCCTCGTCAGCCAGGGCAGTTTGTCAGTGCTAGATGTGTTGTTGGAGGGGCGTTGGGTGCTGATCAGCTGGCGGTGTCGGCCAACAGAAGGGACTTAGGGCTGATGAGGGCTGTCCAAGAAGATGACATCTTGGCTTTGGTAAGATTGTTGTTTTGGCAAAATAACACTGTTATGTGACAAACTGTTGATGATGCTTTTTCAAGATAGTGGCAAAGATACATGTAGACACTTTCACCATCTTGAACCATACTCTCAGTGACAAATGAGTTTGATTGAGCCTGCCACTGGCACTCAGTGGGCTGGTTATGGCTTGGCTCCTTAGAGCCAGCAGCAGCAGCAGCAGCATCTGTGCACAGCACATTATAGCAGTTGAATGTGTGCTGCCTGTTTTGCAAGCAACCCCTGCCGTGCATATGCTTGATCAATCTCTGTCTGCTGTGTTTGTATTGCAGGGTTGTGATGTTTTAGCCCTGCAGCCAGGCACCTCACTGGCACTCCCCTCAGAGCCAGCAGCAGCAACAGCAGCAGTAGCTCCATGCAGCATATCAGAGCTGTCAACTGGGCGCTTTCTGTTTTGCAAGCAACCACCGTACATCCATAACTTGATGATCTTGTTTTGCTGTCTGCCGTATCATATTGCAGAGTTGTGATGTTCTAGCCCTGCAATCAGGCACCTCACTGACACTCCCCTCAGACCCAGCAGCAGCAGAAGCAGCAGTCTACAGCACATCACAGCAGCTGTACCACCTGCTATCCGGCCTACTGGAGATCTCAGAAGCAGCTTGGGGTTCACTGGGGTTTACGAGAGGGTTCCAGGGTTTTGGTGGCCATCATGTGCAGGGTTTTGTAGGAAGTGGTGGTGGTTTAGGAGCCTGGAGAGGCGCTGTGAGTGATGTTACTGCTGTGAGAAAGGTCCTGCTGAAACCGTGTCCACCACCACAAGGAAAGGTCAGTATGGTCAAGAATGTTCTGCTGGATGCCTGCTGGATTCCTGCACAGTTGATTAGAATCATAGTGTTTGATGTGGTTTGCATAAGGGTTCACGAGAGGCTTCCAGGGTTTTGGTGGCCATCATGCTCAGGGTTTTGCAGGAAGTGGTGGTGGTTTAGGAGGCTGGAGGGGTGCTGTGAGTGATGTTACAGCTGTAAGGAAGGTCCTGCCCAAACCCTGTCCACCACCACAAGGAAAGGTCAGTATGGTCGGGAATGTTTTCATGCAGCAACCGGCTAGCAGCTGTATTTCCGCACAAGTAATCAGAATATAGTGTTGGGTATGGACAGTAGTTTGCATAAGGGTTTACCTTTCCAGGGTTTTGGTGGTCACCATGATCAGGGTTTTGCCGGAAGTGGTGGTGGGGTATGTGGGGCTTGGAGGGGTGCTGTGAGTGATGTGACAGCTGTAAGAAGCGTCCTGTCTAAACCCTGCCCACCACCACAAGGGAAGGTCAGCACGGTCAGGAATGCATTGCGCAGCACCTGGCTAGCTACCTGTAGCTGCTGAATTGCTGCACAGGGTTATCGGAATCATTCCATACATTCAACGGCTGTAGTACGGGGACCATCAGGGTTTATAGAGGCTTCCAGGGCTTGGTTGGTCATCATGTCCAGGTTTTGCAGGAGGTGGTGGTGCTGCGGTATCTGTAGCCTAGAGGGGTGTGATCTCTTGTAGCATCGACTGCAAGAGCCTTGTGGCTGGCTAGACTACAGTGCAAAGCTTCTGATGTCCTACTTCCGCACGCCTGACGCTGCTGCTGCTGCTGCTGTTGTTATTGCTGCTGTTGCTCCTCGTCTAGGGGGCCAGCTGCTCGACCTTGCTGCGGCAGTGGGAGCCGCTACTTTTGAACTGGCACCAGCTGACATCAACTTTGAAGCTAGAAATGCTCGACAAGCTGAATAGCACAGAAGCAGCATTCTATCTGGCGTGCAAGGATACTGATTCATATCAACAGGTCAGCAATATTCCCAGCAGCTAACTTCATTGGCGGGCAGTCACATTAGTATAATTATCATCAAGTTGTCAAGTGGTCAAGTTCTCAGGAATGAAACAATCATTTTGCATGCTATCTTGAATGTGGGAAAGCAGGGCTGCTGTGCATTTGAAGAGAAAGAACACACAGGCCAATTGAGACAGATAGATAACCCAACGGGCCGGGGAGGGTTCGAACATCTGAGCCGCTGACCACGTTGCAGCAGCCATTGCAGCAACACCTGCTGATAGGCGGCCTCAACCCTCCTTGCTGGTGCTTTTAGCAGCATAAACCCGGCATGCATGGTGCTTTTCTTTACTGTTTTTTTCTATGCAGCCTTCTGTACGTGTAACAAAGCATACAACCTTTGTAATTTATGCCTCCTAATCCCTTGCACGTGTATGCTATCTGCAGCATGTATTGCCCTTGCTGAGAACCAAGCTTCCATCTGAGCTGACGTGCTTAGAGCAAATCCTGCTGCTACAAGCATCACACAACCAACCACCCATACCAAACTCAGCAGCAGCAGCAGCAGCAGCAGTTACTGCCAACCCCCCAGCAGCAGCAGAACAGCCAGCTCAAGCTGCATACACTGCTGCTAAGCAGCAGCTGCTGCAGCACTGGTATGCCCCTCACAGGTACCAGCATCTGACAGCGGTAGAGCAAGTGCTGCTGGCAGCTTTAGAGGGCCGGGAGGCGCTGCTGCTTCTGTGCAAGGATATGCGGGATGGGTTGAAAACACCGGACGAGAGACGCGGCGTCAAAAGGACATGGTGAGATAGTGTGTGATGCATCAGGCGGCTACTGGGTGTGTCAGGGGTGAAAGGAACAATTTCATTCTTGGTTAGAAGGGTCGTGATCAACAGATTAGTGGTGGCGCTTTTGGCCTGAATGCAGCAGACTCTGGCAAAAGTCTCTGTTTGGAGGGTGCTGCAATGGTTGCTCAAGCTGCAATGTCAAATGTTGGTGTTTACGCCGTGGGGCTGTGATGCCTCAATCAATCAGTGCCGGCTATGCTGTGTTGTTTTGTACTGCAGGATGTCACCCGACAGGTGGCCCCTGTTTGACTTTGCTCTACTGCTGTCAAAGCAACTGGAACAGCAGCAGCAGCAGCAGCAGCAGCAGGAGGAGGAGGAGGAGGAGGGTGGTGCTGCCACTGAGGAAGGGGCAGGCACTGAATTTGATGATTACGTGCATGTAAGTTCACGTGGCTGGTGCTTGCTGCTGCTGTTGCAAGCTCAAGGCTGAGCCTGTTTCTTGCATCGTTAGATGTTTTAACATTTCATATTAGATGGGATTGGCTACTGACTTCATCGCATCGTGGCATTGATGCAATGTGACACGTAAGAAACAACAAGTGGCAAGCTGTGCAGCAGCTTGTGTCTGTCGGCCTGACTTTGTTACACTATCTATGCACTACTGGTAGTATGAGCATAGTGCAGCACCTGCCCCTACTGAATTGTGTTTATCAAAGGATCTACCACTTGCCAGCTAGTGACGTTGTTAGCATGCATGTGATGTCTGCAGGTGGAGTATGACAATCTTGGCATGCAGCAGCAGCAGCAGCAAACCATGTTGTTTGGCGCTGCTGCTGAACCAATGGCAGCAGCAGCAGCAGCGCCACCACCAGGAGGGGGCGGACTTTTCGCACCACCAATGCCTAAAATGGCGATGCGAGTGAGTGCATTTGCCATGATAGATGTGTGCTGCTGATGCTTTTGTTGAGCCAAAGCATTGCTGCATGCTGAACAGTGGTAGCAGCAGAGGATATTGGACCAAAGTTTGGCTGTTTTGTGCTGCTACTAGAAACATGATTATCACTGGTGAAAAACTAGGCTTAAACAATCTGGGGTTCCAGGATCTAGCACAGCAAGTAATGTCACCAACATGGTATGGCTGCAAGCTCAAGCTACTGCCGCTGCTAATGATGGGTTTAATTTTGCTGATCGTTCAGCAGTACCAGTACCAGCACCAGCACCACCAGCAGCAGCAGCACTGACATAATAAACCTCACTTCCACCGTATTCTATCCAGGTATTTTCACACGGATCCAATCCAGCAATCACCCGCAAGACTCATCAGATCACATGCTACATGCTCTTGCACTCAAGAATACAGTTTTGCGTGTACTCGATATTCTGTTTGGCGCGCTTTTCTTCATAGCTCTGCAAAACAACAGGCTATCTACCTGGCTGCTGCTAATGCTGCCACCACCTGCAGGCTCATGTTGCTGCTGCCGATGAGTCAGATCTCGCTGCTCGTTCAGCTGTGGCAGCAGCAGCACTCAAATCAGCCCGGCTGGCACCCAAGGAGACCCAGGAATGGGCTGAAGCTGGCTGGTGGAAGTGGGAGGGCAAGCAAACACCGGCTGATATCATTCCTGGTGGGTCTATTATACACATTGATACACTGTGGCATGGTGTTATATTGTGATTGCTGGTGTAAATGACGAGTTATTACACGGCCATGATGTTGAATGAATTCTATTTATGTTGCTGAGGCACACCAGCTGGCGCATGGGGTTGCACTTGATTTTGTTGCGGCAAACGATGACGTCGCCGGCAGTGCTTCCAACGCCTCAGAAGATAATAGTGTTCCTAAGCCATAAAAACAAGGCAATTGGTCCTACGCCTTGAAGCACACAGTGCACGTGAATTGTTGTCGCTCATGTTCGATCGTCCTTTGCTAGTGTGACCGCCACAGCTAGCAAACCGGCAAACCGGGCCGGAGCCGGGTCAGAGAGACTTATTGCTAGTGTTGTGTTACACTTCACACTAGCTGCAGGTGGGGATACAGTTTATTGCGGGGTGTGGCACCAGAGATAGTCTGTGCGGCCAATAAACATCCAACATAATCGTGCACTCGCGACAAAAGGGCTTTCTCTACAGGCAAGCTGAGAAAGCCTTACTTTCTACCTAGGCCCTGAACGTGAACCCCAACCCCAAGGTGCATCATCTGGCACACACTGTGCAGCATCAAGATATAATTGAGTCTTTCTGATCTGTTTACACCTGTGGATTACTTTTGCTGTGACTTCACCGAATAACAATATGTCCAGCACCCAGCATTCACCCGCAAGTGACATCTATAAGCATACACCCAGCTGAAACACCTTGGTTACCTGCTGTGTCTAATGCTCTGCAGTCTCCCACTTCTGGGCTGATTTTGCTGAGCACCTGGCCACAAATCCTGATCAGCCCTTCCTACCCACAGACCCAACCGGTGCTGCTGCCAGCACAGCAGCAGTAGTGGCAGCACTAGCAGTAGTTGGCCTGCATTGTGACGGATCTGATTCAACTGCTGCCGCTGCTGCCAGTGGATCTGGCAGCAGCAGCAGTGCAGGCTGCAGCAAGTGTTCAAACGGTTCAACTGTTACACTAACTGCAAAATCACCTTGCTTGATATGGATAAAGCAAGCCAAGTCTGTAGCACGCATCATTGCTGCCGTCAGCAGCAGCAGCAGCAGCAGCGGTTTAGCAGCATCTACACAACCCCAAACCCTAACCGCAGGCCCAGCAGGGACTGTTATCATCCAAGGTGGGACTTCAAGTGTGTTAGTAACAGAGCGGCTATACGATCCAAGGTTTGCAAATACAACTGATCTGGAAACTGGCGAGCAGCTGCTGCTGGCGCTGCTGCCAAGTGAGCAGCAGCCGCTGCTGGCGGGTCAAAGCTACTGTCAAAGCGTTATAATTACCAGTACTGGAGCAGCAGAACAGCAACTGGATATCCTTGTGCAGGTGAGCCAGTCTCAGGTTCAGACCAGATGCTGATATCATTATCATATAGTTGGACCTATTGACAGTAGATGACAGCTATATCAAGTCATCTGCATGTACGGTGAAATCAGGGCTTATGCTTGCTGTCTGATACATGCCGCAACATGTCACACGCATGTCCTCCTGCCTGTGTTTTTTCCTGGATCCCAAGACATGAGAGCCCTTATTCCAGCCAGTTGTTTGCTGCTTGTTGACGGTGACGGCTTGCAAAGCTTTAAAGGGTTTTGTGTTTCTTTTTTGGTATGAGAGAAAGTGACAGCAGATACCTCACCGCCTAAGCCAGTACTGTCCACACCTGACAGCAGATGAATTGCAACAATCAAAGTCACCAAAGGATAGGGCCAGATGTAACTCAACCGGGACTCAAACTCTGTTTTCGCTTCTATAGCCTAGAATGCCGCCAGGCTTCAGCAGTGCCTGACATAGCACTCTAGTAGCTTGCCTAGTTGTGGGTACGGCGTTCCCTTCCTGCAGCCGTTGGGCTCCCTGTCACGCGTTTCGGCTGGTTTAGCTTTCTGGTGTCTGCCACTTAACGATGTAACTGTTTTCTCTGCTACAGCCCAGTATTAAGATACCTTGAGCAACAGATCTTTCCTTTGTATTACATACAGATGCCCCAAGGAGCCGTAGCACTGGCGGATGGCCCTTCCACCATCAGTAACAGCATCACTCTGTCACCGTATGCCACGTACTCTCTAGATATGTGCTTCTACTTCCCGGAGACTGGAGTGTACAAGAGAGCACCTGCATCCATCACCAAACGTGGGAGGTGAGCAGCAGCAACCATATCTACAAGAGCTGAACTGTTGATTGGTGCAGATCTTGCCTTCTGGAGTGCAGTGCAGTGCAAACACGCGGTGCTCACAAAATTGTAGCCATATGCACAGGTGTTACATGTGTGCTTGCAACTGGCAGAGTCTGAGACTGCAAAAGGTGTACCAATATATGTTACAGACGAAGGTATTTTGGTTATCATGCACACCATCAACTCCGCCCCTGGCCACTGGGACCACAATCAACACATCAGATGTCTGACTACCATCTGTGACCCTGTAGCAATGTTGATTATGAACAGTTCATCCTGCACTGAATGAGATTTGCTGCGTGTTATTCTACTGTCTATGCTTTGTAGACCTGCCTGGATGCCCAGCAGCCCTCCCGTGCCGTTGTATGTGGCAGCAGTACCAGCAGCGGCTGTCCCTGGCACACAGCAGCAGCAGCAGGTGCAGAAGCCATTTGAGTGGTCAGAGTTCCTCAAAGCTGCAAGCAGGGAGCAACTGCTGGAATACCTCAGAACAGGTGAGAGAGCAAACATGCCTAAGTGTTGTAAATGTGCCGAGAGCGCACGTTGTATCAAGCAACCCCTCAGCCCTGCGCCAGCAACACACATAAGCAGTTGCACCCAGCCACCTCATATTGTGTGCTGTACAGGGGGCCTTTCAGCTGCAAATCTATGACATCTTCCCCGCCATTGCCAAGACCCAACACTTTCCCAACCCTCAGCCTTCACAAACCCACTCGCGTGAGTAGTTGAACCCTGCCATCCGTGTTCTCTGTGTTTTGTGCTGCACAGGTGACCTTTCAGCTGCAACCAGCCCTCTCCTCCTACTGCCAAGATCCAACATTCTTTCAAGCAGCAACATTAGCCCTCAGAAACTGACACACACGAGTAGTTAGACTCTTCCACTTTGTGTTGTGTGCTGCACTGGCGACCTTTCAGTTGCGAGTTTATGATCTTGTCCCCTACTGCCGACGCCCAACAAAGCAGCACCACCAGCCCTCACGAACCCTGTCACTCATTCAACCCTGTCCCTGCCATCTTGTGGTCACGATGATTGTGCTGTACAGGTGACCTTTCAGCTGCCAACCTGTCAGACCTCTCCCCCTACTGCCGTGACCCCACATTCTTTCAAGCAGCAACCTCAGCCCTCACAGACCGCCACACATACAACCACACCATATGGAGATGGGCCGTAACACACATGGATGCTAAAACCCTGCAGCAGCTGCTGCCAATGTGTGGCTTAGCGCAGCGGGCATTTGATGGCTTGGGAGTGCCAGTTTCTAATTTGCCGCTGATGCAAATGACTGGACATGATCTGGGGGTATGGCATTTGGAGTATTGGCCATGGGTAAACCCATACTGCAGACCTATACCCAGAGGTTGGTAGTTAGGGCTTTGCACTTGGGGGCGGGGTTGGACGGTAGGGTCTAGCACCTGAGGGCGGTGCATGGAGATGCACTGACGCCACATACATAACCCTGCCTTGACATATGCTGTTGTTAGTTGCAACACACCATGCATAAGTTAATCAGATCTTGATTCAATGAATCTGTGCACTTTGTTTGGCTCGTATGTTCATGTTTGTGGTGCAGCCAGCTATCCGGCATGGCAGGTTAGTGCCTGCATTGTCGCAAGGCTTGCTCATGAAGGCAGTACATACATCCAAGTATTGATCTGCAAGACAGTGGGAGCGTTGATGGGGCCGTTGACTTGCATTATTTTACAACTTCTTGCTTGGAGTAACAGAGAGATGTGACAATATGACAACAGTTTCTAACAAGCAGCAAACTGTCTGCTGCAGATGACGGTGGCGACTCCAGCCTGCCCAGTGTACTAGCGGATAACCCAAACATTGCTGAACAGTGGAGATCCTTCTTACTAGCCACACTCTTTGACTTCAGCACCAGCAGCAGCAGCAGCAGGGCTAGCCCTGGCAGCAGCAGCAGCACGAGCCCAAACCCTGCTGCTGCTGCTGCTGGTGGCAGCAGCGGTCTGGATCTAGCTCGAGCGTGTGCAGCTGCCGGCTATCTACTGCTTCAGGATCGTGTTGATGAAGCGGAGATGCTGCTGCGTCATTTGGACCTGGACGCTGCTGCTGCAGCGCTGCATGATGGGGCACCATTGCGCATGCAGGTTAGACATGCAGTGCTCACATCTTATAGTATAAGCTGTAGTGAACACCTTCAAATGTTACATGTCCAATAGGTCTTCGGTTGTTGTACATGGCTTTCGATGTGAGTTGGTAGCTTTGATGTTCCAGTTTATTTACAGCCAAATGCCAGTGGCAGCTCAGTCTCATTTGCCACATATGTTGAAGTCCAACACAGTGAAAGTGGCTATATGTAGTTGCATGAAAGCGAGTACATGTTTCTTCTGCATGATAGCTTGTGTCTGCCAGCACAGGGCTCAAGGGCGTACTGCACTTCATGCCCAACCGATGCAGATCGTGTCCTGCACCACTGTCCAACTCACGCCCGTCTTCTACTAACCACTGTAGGTGGACTACTTGCGAGCGTGGATGGCGCTTTGTAGGCCTTTACCAGCACAATCTGGCCTACCGGACTATGTGTCAACAGCGATCACTCTGGGCAAAACTGTGGTTGAGCGCTATAAGGATTGTGCTTCACAGGTAAAGTGTGTTCTTGGGAACCTGCGGCATGTTTACAGGAGTACCGATTTTGTAATCATATTATAGTGGGACCTGGCAGCCTTTTGATTTAGGCGCGTCAGTCGCCGCGCTTTTGGGGCAGGAGTGGACGGTAGGGTGTGTGGAGGCGTACGTGACGTCACACACGTACCTCTCCCGTAACATACACAGGTGTTGGGTGCAACATGTAATTCGTAGATCATTCAGTCAGTCAGTCATTGAGCGTGTTCATCCTTCATCCTCTGGGGACAAGTGCAGACATTTGAACCTCCATGCTGGTGATGTGTATTTCAACAATTGCTGCAGCCACCTGCACAAGAAATGGCTGTCTCCTAAGATGCAGCCGTTTGAATTTCATGTCATTCCTGTCATGTGACTGTAATGCAGCCATGGCGTAAGAGGTTCACACAACTCAACACGCTGATCAAAGAGCTAGAGCAGCAGGAGCAGCAAAGCATTAGCGAGGGCACCTCAGACCCCACAGCAACAGGGGTGGCCGGTGCAGCTGATACATCTCCTGAGGATACAGCAGCAATGCTGTCAATCGTCAGCTTGGACTCGGGCCAGATCAAGATCCAGTACAGGGGCATGTCCAAGGTTCATCTGTCAGCCTATCAGATCGACACAGAGCTGCTGTTTACAACACAGCCCTTCAGCAACTTATCAAGCAGCAGCTTGGAGCTCAACAGCAACTCCTTTGCTGCTAGCAGAGTGCCGAGGGACACCGACAGGGCAGCAAAGACTGGTCTAGGAAAGGTTGCATTTGTGCAGCCGAGTGCAAGGGTACTGCTGCAGTTGCCACATCAGCAACCTGCTGCTACTGCTGCTGCTGTTTCTGCTGACTCAGCAGCCGCAGCAGCGGGGTTGGCACCAGCTACTGCAGTATTTGATGTTGATGCGTTGTTACCAGAGCTGAGATCACAGAGTGTGCTGTTGGAGGTCTCTGGCGGGGGCATCAGCAGGACAGTACCCAGGTAAGCTGATGTTTGTGTTGGACATGTGGCTAGTAGCTACGCAGGAGGGCTGCACCACGCACAGCTCAATACAGATATCTTGTTCCAATATATACGTAGTGCGTCAGGAGAGGTACTGTTGACAGCAGGCGGTTGAGATGTATGTGGCAACTTGGCGTGTGAGTTTTTATGCAGCACAATGCATGCGATCAAATGCTGAACAGGTATAACCCTACCCCACAGGCAGGACAGCAGCTTGCAGCAGCTGCACTACCGATTGCATTGGCTATGCCCTTTCACAACAGCGAATGCCATACCCGCAGCCAAACGTATAGCAGCACTAGTGTAGGTGCATCACAAGTCAGTCACATAATCAGTCTACTGTCCTTGGGCTGGCTGTCCTGCATCCAGGTTTGCCAGCAACCTGATGGTGCACGTTGTGGAGAGTCAAGGCATACTGCAAGCTTGCTACAAGCCCAGCAGCAGTGGCAGCAGTGGTCAGATGATGATGATGCCTGCAGCAGCGGTGTATGTAAAGGTGTTCGCCAGAGATGCATTGGGAGACGAATGGTTCTACAAGTGAGTTTGCAATGTGTCCCGACATAGCATGTCAGCTCATACTGTATGAGTCATACACCACTGGCCCATGAACACACACAGCTGCATGCTGGTTGTCAGCTACAGCAGCAGACCTTGGGTTTGATCGAATATGTCCAAGGAGGACTTAGTCAGAAATGCACCTCTTAAAGTGAATGTGACCTTGATGCTGTTCAGGGCAGAGTGTTTGTGAACCAGGTCTCAATCGTCTTTGCAGCTTGACTATCCATTTGCAGTACTGTCACCCATGCAGGCTTTCAAATGATGTTGCGCTCAAAGTTCAGCACCTGACGAGCTTTGCTGTCATGGTTGCTTGTTCTGCAGGGATGGCTACACAGACCTCCGTGGCAAGTTTGACTATGTCACTTTGACCAGCACAGCTGACATGTCAAGAGTGTCGAGGTTCAGCTTGCTGGTAGCTACACCAGAGTTGGGGGCAGTCATGCAGCAGGCAGCACCGCCACCCCGGTAGTTTCTGCGCAGTCGCAAGGAATGTGAAATGCACATTGTGTGCTGTTATGGTCAAGTGGGCCTCAGGAGAGAAGGTACACTGCGAACTATAACAATTGTGGCGTGTGGTTTTGCCAGTGGTTACACTGCGAGCAATACAATTGTGGCGTGTGGTTTTGCCAGTGGTTACACTGCAAGCAATACAATTGTGGCGTGTGGTTTTGCCAGTGGTTACACTGCGAGCAATACAATTGTGGCGTGTGGTTTTGCCAGTGGTTACACTGCGAGCAATACAAT